>APFE031336500.1:165141-212199 GCA_000404065.3 Pinus taeda | reverse complement strand
TAATAATTTATTAATATCATATTTTTTATTGTAATTTGTTCACCTACAAGCTTATTTTAAATAAGATGGTAATTTTGATGATCTATTTTAAAAAATAATTAATCTAAAATACTTCCTCACCAATTTGTTGAACATTGAAATCTACCATTTCAACCATTTTTGGTAAGAGTATCAAATGTTTTCAACTGAATACGTGAGCTAAGTATGATATATGGTCATAATTGTTATTTTAAGAATTATTCATTAATATATGATATAAAGAAAAATACCATTTATTTCTCATGCTAGTGAGATGTACATGTTTTAGTAGTTTGATGTGGTATATGTTTGTTAGTAAACATAATATGGACCTTGTCACTATCATCATTGATATCTTTGTTTTAATAGTACATTTTTGATAAATAGAGATTTTAAAATTGTACTTCATTTTATGGATAGGGATCATATGTTGTAAGCTCACTATCCTTTTTCATTGGTGCATGTATCCATTGTTGTCTTGGGGAAAGAAAAGTGGCTTTTAGGAGAGCTTTGTTAAGTTATACCATATTTTTGTAGCATAGATTTAGAAGGAAATTGCAGCCATATATAGAGAATAAGGGCGTGAAAGTTCCTTTCTACAATGAATGAGCTCTAATTGGAAGTGAGAAAGGAGTTTCTTAGACTCAAATTTGTTAATCACCTTAGCGTTTATCAATGTTAACACCAATGATTTTCATTAAAGTCCCTCCCAACCCTCTTAGTGAGTGGAATACATTTATATTTAATGTTTTAAAGGACATATCTATTAAATAGGGCCCATGAGGTATTAAAGAGTGACATCAATAAATGTAAGTGGACCCTTTTTGAGAAGGTCGATTAATTATTGGTTGAAGCCTCATTAATGGAGGGTCATTACATGGTTAAAGATATTTTGTTAACTACAAAGTATAATTTGTAGTAGAAGGTATGTTGCTTTTTGTTAAATGAATATGATTTCATTTGAAGCTCTACTCATGTTTGGAGATTTTCTCTTCAAAGAAGCAAGCCACTGTTTCATCTAGTTTTCAATATAAGTAAAAGTTTTCTTACAATTATTAATTCTCAATTTTGTTTTTATTTATTGTTGTTCTACAACTATATTGCTCTTTATCTTTATCATTTTACACAACTATATTATCTATCTTCTATAAATATTTTGTATCAACATAAAACACCATAAATGATATTGAGCACATTCCTCTAATAAAACACACAAATTTTAAAAATCTTTTTAAGACAAAAATATATTTAGAAATCATTAAATAACATAGGAATATATTCCATCAATATACTTGTTATTAAAAAAAATACAAAAGAAAACAGAAAAGAAAACTTATAAAATGCCACCTACTTAGACACCCTTGTAATCTCTATTAGTACCTTTTCAAAGTAATACTATATTAGACATCATCTTTATATTGAGTGGTCTTCCACATCGCTCGAGCATATTGGAAGTCCCATATACACACTCAACCCACCTTACATAATCATGTTAACCATCTTATCTTTTAATTTTTGAAAAGGTGAAATGAATTATAAAGGGGGTATTTTGACGATTTATACAGGTTAATGTTTATGTGAATTTAGTAACAATTAAATTTATATTACTACATCAATTTACTTTTTTTAGATATAAAGTTTGCTTAGAAATAATCAAGTATAAAATAGCGCATGCCAAAGTCTGTTGAGAAATACTGAAAGTAAAATTGGTGTAGTTGAAATTTATAGCTGGCTCTGGAAAAGGTTCCAGGAACTCAATTGCTACCATTTCCACTTATTTAACTCCAGGAAAGAGTACTCTGTTTTTTTGGAAACTTTCGTCATAACAGTTTGAGTGACAAATTACTGCCCTGCCACTGAAAGA
This sequence comes from Pinus taeda, assembly GCA_000404065.3. NCBI lineage: Eukaryota > Viridiplantae > Streptophyta > Pinopsida > Pinales > Pinaceae > Pinus > Pinus taeda. The sequence goes on along the minus strand of APFE031336500.1, from coordinate 210,317 downwards.
GAGTAAACAAACTCAACGAAAGAAGAAAGCCCTAGGATATTGTGAAACTACAAACTTCACCTTGTCATTTTATTTTCGAATTCGGCTTTGCGCTTCCATCATTAAAACTAATCAATTCGAAGGTTATCAAAATGGTTGGAGATCACATTGACTTGCAATTGAGAATGCAGGTTCCAAGTATTTGCCTCCGAGAATCGCTTGGGTAAGGAGTCTGTTGGTATGTTCCGTCCAGTGAACTTAGCCGACTCATTATAGTGTGCTTTGACTTGACTCATAATTATCATGCCCGTTGGAAATAAAATACATACAATTCACACTCCATCTCCATATTGCGTGAACGGCGCACAGCTTTGTTTTGTCGTGCTTCTGCTGGCCAAGAACATGTACGCAGTTGGATACGTTGAAAACCTGTGAAAATTCAGTTTAGAGATGTAATAACAAAATTTGGCACATGTTTTAACACCGAGAAGTCGTGAAACGTTCTGTGTAAAAATGCATTCACAAAGATTAGGACGTGATAATCCTGTCTTGCATTGGAATGGAGCTTTTATGATTTAATTATTAATTAAAGTAGTCACATTTCTTAAGCGTCAAGATAGATTAAATTTATTTTCACATTAAAAAGAGATTGGTATTTCAAAAGATGTGATTTTATATGGAGCTTAAGGATTAAGATACATCTAGACTAGTTTAATTATTAATTACCAAATGTTGTAAAGGAAATTTAGTAAGGCAATAACGTATAGCACTAATTAATGCTTATTTGACATTTGTTGAAAACTAGAAAAATATCAACAAAATGCAAGGACCATGGTACAATGAAATCTTACGAAATACCTATGTTGAAGGTAAAGACCTTGTGTGATTATGCCAACATGAATGCCTCTTAAATAAAGAAATGGATCGTTATTTGCTACTTTCAAAATTAGAGTTTTTTGGTACAATTCCTAGATATTTCTTCTTGATCACTATAGACAACATTAATTAGTACAAAGCAATTTTTTATAGTTTGAAACATGTGTCTACATAGGGTTATAACAATTTTGTAATTAAACTTTTAACTTCTATGTGAATTAAGATCTACCTTTAGATAAAAATGCACATACCTCCAATTTGGAAATTTAACCCAAGAATAGCATCCACTACACCTCTTCTTGACAAAATTTCATGTGCTTCTCTTTTGAATGTTGACCCTTCTTTGTATTATTTCCATCATAATCCTTGAAACTATTCAAAAGATCACATTGCTCTTTGCCGCTAATCCCCTTGTGTCTACCATGTTCTTGTTTTAATCCAACGAATTTTGTTTAAGTAAATCTAACCTATGTCATGGAGTTGAAATTAATGTATAGATCATTCAACAACATTTAAACCATTTTATCTTGAAAATCAAGAAAGTGTGGTCCATAAGAGCTAATGTGATGTTTTGTTTATCACAATGATTCAGAACTCAATTATTATATCTCAATATTGTCTTTCTCGTTGTTTAAAATGCATATGAACCTTTTAAAAAAACGACAGGAACATTTGATTTTACACTGTGACCTTCCCAACAACGGTGGGGCTTTTAGAAATTGGAGAGAAACTTTAGCTGTTGTTGTTAGAAATTATTATATGACATGGGAAAGTTGGATGGTATTTAGGCAATCTGAATGCCATAACCGATATCTATTTTCAATTTTCTAGTGTGTCTGGCCAACATGCAGCTAATATGATCCATTTCAACTGAGAATGTCAATACATCATTGTCCCAATGGAAAAGATACTTTATTTTAGCTTGTGACATCCCTAGCCCTTTTCTATGACTGTGGATTAGGTTATAGACTAGAATAAACTCTCTCTTCAGAAGGCTTTGCAGTATCTATTGGATGGAGGGAAAGGTTATAATAAAATATATACAAAAAAATTCTCAGGGTTGTGTTGATGGTGTTGGCCCTACCAACATTCAGGGGATCACCCCGGTACCAAGTCCTACTTAGACCTCACAAAGTTTGGTGTGGGAGTCCCATCTGGTACAATGCCCTGATTTCCATTATCTTAAAGATTTGCCTTAGCTCTTACCTGTCAGCACATGAGAGTGGTTTGCTTTGTCTTCGAGTAATGAGGTTCACGTGCCTAGGGATTACTAGTGTTACTTGCGTCAATGGTTCTTTTTTTGTAGAGCGAGAGGGTGGGTGTGAGTCCTAAGTTGGTTGGGAGGAAGCCTTAACTCTGTTAGGAACACAGAACACAACAGGACGTGCACAACATCCAGAAGATCAGTCCACATGGATGTGGCAATCACAACACATAAGGGAAGATAACACGTACAACACTCAGCGAATGAGTTCACACGACTGTAACGGTTGTTATACAAAGTTTATGTGAAAGGTATGTCTGACATTCGAGGAGGTAACTAACATGGGCAGGACAATGTAAACAACTCATACAACACATTTTCATTAATATATATGTATTATAATGAGTCAATGAGTTCAAGTGTTAAACACGGGTTAAAGAAACATGCATTACAAGTGTTCAAGATAAACATTATAGCAATTACAATACATGTGTGAAAATGTGTTGGCCTATTAGAATGCTTTTGAATTAAGAAAAAGTTCAAGACACATCGTTACACCCTACATCACTAGCCCCATGGGCGGGGCATTGGAGCCACTGCTTACTCCTCAAAGAAAAGATTATAGACTCTTAAGGCTAATAATGTGGGAGGAGTCGAGCTGAAAAAGTCTTGTGCATGTATAAATGAGGGGGTATTTATAGCCAAGGGTGAAACTGACCCTTGTGGTTGTTCAACTACCCTCGTGACTGTTTGACTTCCATGACTTTTCAAATTTACATGACTCTTCATACAATAAGTGGTCTCTTGGACTTCCACGTTACATTACATTGACTGATAGTATGGCCCACAGTAGAGATGTGGATGACATGACTTATGAAATGACTCGACATGATAGTTCTGGTTCATTCATGTTGTTGATGGTGTGCATGTCGAGCTACAGTGTTTCTAGATGATGGATGTCCTCATGGTGTGTCACAACTTCACCTTCGCATGGCGAAGTGTGTGGAGTCTTCCATGGTCATTGGGTTCGCTTGACGTTGCATTCGCATGTTGCTCCTTGCTTGTATGTAGGTAAGCTTGGCACATTCGCCTATTCGCGAAAAGTGCATGTTCGTGCGTCTGTCCATCTGTGAACACATCTTGCATGTTTTCTCATTTTTTCATCCACGAAAACATCTTTGCATGATCGTCCTTTCACGAGCACATCTATTTGCATGCATTGTTTGTTCATCCATTCATGAACATGTCCTTCTGCATGTACTCCCTTTGTTCATCCCGTTTGTCATCACGCCATGTTTTCTTGTGTACTTGTATTTCCAGTCACTCATGATGAGACAACATCATATCCAGAAACCTCCTAGTCTACCATGATGCATGATCATTTCGGATGTAGGTGACCGGGAGACAAGACAAGGTTGCAAGTTGGGATGAAGGCTCCAGGTACTGTTCATGAAAACTACACTATAGTCATTAGGTGATTGAGATGGGCAATATAGATCAACAGTGACTATCTGCAGGGTCTGGATCAGCTCAAGGAAAAAAATGCATAGTTTTTTAGAGGATCAATTTGCACTGTTGGAAGGATGGGCAGAAAAAATGTATGCAATTTCTAGAATGAGTGAGCAGTGGAAGGCTGGCATCCAAAACTACACAATTCCTAGAGGAAACTAGCAGCTAGTTGTTGTGACCTGGAAACAAAAACTACACAATTCCCAAGGGGAACTAACAGCCATCTGCCAAGGAGCTTTCCAGTAAAAACTGCATAATTCCTTAAGGGTACTGGCAGTCACCTGCTGGAACTTGCCAGCAAAAACTACACAATTCTTGGAGGGAACACGTAGTTGGCCATTGGGAGCTGTTGGTAGAAAAAACTATGCTGATGCTTGGACGCTGGCCTACTAATCACCTCTGCGCAATTTCTGAGCTAATAAGACTGTTGGGTGGAAGAGGGCTTGCTCATGAAAACTACGCAGTTTTCCAGGTGAGAAGTCAGTCAACTGACCGGAGGGCTGGCTGAAAAAACTGTGCAGTTTTCTGAGGGAGACAAGGATGGGCACTGGGTGTCTGTTTGGCCTATTCGCATAATTTTTTTAGTTAGTGGACTGGGAAAGGTCTTCAGCCTCTATGCAATTTTTGAGGGTAGTCAGTCCCTAGGTGACTGTCCAGTCAAACTCTCAGGTTGACCAGCATGAAGTTTGATTGATCAACATGCAGGCAACACAACTTGAAATGGATTTCTTGGTGCTTTTGCTTTGTTCTAGGTGACAGTCAATCGAGTCGATGGTGGGGTAAAGGTTCGGCTGTCAGAGGGGAATTCAATCATGAGAACTTTAGCAAAACAACTAAGTGTGTGATTGAGTGAAAAGATGCATACATGATCTTGCAAACACACATTTACTTGACTTGATGATAAGACGACTCAAACCATCCAGACACACATGTTCAACATGATTGACTGACAGTGTGAGTGACAAGTGCGACACTTGTGATTGATCGTTGGTTGACCATGGCATCGCTTGCACGACAGTTTATATTAATGCGTGTGTGAGTGTGCTATATTTTTACATAGCGAACACAACATTTACACATGAAGAGAAGAACTTGAGTATGAACAGAACATGGTTGCAAGCATAATAGTGACATCAACATGCAAAAGTTGTTAGTGGAATGATCAAGAAAGGCGGGTGTGAGGATTCACACAAGTTCACAGAGTGAACCTGAGTGAATGTAGTCATCAAGTAAGACTATCCAAGGAGGCTCTAAAATTGGATGCGGGCCAAAATTTTGGAGGGTGTTGCATCCGCTACAACACTTGACGATACACTGGTAGAATTCCAACTTCTTTGTTTTGGTTCATTGTCAGCACATGGCCTTGGTATTTCAACAAGTGTTGAATCACTATGCAGGTTACATTGTCTTCCCCACTTACCCCATGGACATACATGGTTCACCTTTTTCCAACTCAATTAAACATAATCAAAAGTTCAGCTTGATCATAGTGTTTCAAAATCAGGAAGGGTAGTTTAGCTCTCAAGTTGAATATTTTCAGAGTATAAGCATCTCTTGTGTTGCTCCACTATTAGCAGGCCTGGACAGTACCTCAGCAGAGTCATACAGGAACACACACATTGCTACACTTCCAATGATCTTAGTCATTACCTAGGTGGAGTTGCCTGCCTCACCTCTCTGTGCAGGAAGCCTTTCTCTTCTTTCACCTTTGTCTTTTTCTCAAGACGACTGTGCATAGGCACTTATTTATTTTTGGGGCAGAAGAGGGATCCTGACTTACTGAGAGAAAAAGAGCTTGTTCCTTCAGAGAATCATGTAAGACCTATGACATAGGTTTGATCATTTAGATTTTCCCCTTCTCAGTTTCTACTAGTTCGATGAGCTTGAACACACAGAGCAGAAGGCTGAGTATAGGCATGGGGCTTCCCAGTGTGGACACAGGTTCATGGTTGGACCAAAAGTTCCCTTGCAGATGGATCGTATTTTTTGTCAAGACTTCATCGACCGAAAGTTATAAACAAGCTCAGAGAAGATGGACACAAGACTGGTCAAGTGTTGTAGTGTCACAAGTCTCTTCTTATCTTAGCCACATACTCATTCAAAAGCCAAACTTAGTAGATGGAAACCCCTATTTCAAAAACAAAAATAGTAAGGTATTAAGGAACTCAAACAAATGAAAACAAAGATAGTAAGTGAAGCAAACCAAATGAAAACAAAGACATTAAGCAAGGCAAACAAAATGAAAACAACAAGCAACAAGTAGACTATGTACTTGGCATGGGGTGTGGCCCGACCTACTCGAAATAGTGCTTGAGATCTTGGCCATTGATAGGGAGGTTGTCAATCCTCCCTTCAGGTGATCATAGATGGTATGTGTGTCGCTCAAAATTCTCATGAATTGTGTATGGACCAATCGAGAGGGACTGGAACTTCATATGCTTGCTTTTGTCTTCATAGGACTTATCCCATTTCAGAACCAAGTCACCAACATCAAACTTATCTTTCCCTACACACTTCTTATCGAACCATCTCTTGATACAATTCTGGTATAGTGTGAATTTTTCTTTTGGTTTCATCCTTTATTCCTGAAGCTTATGGAGAGTATCCATCCTATGCTGAACTATCTAGAAAGGCTTGCCTTGGGAATTTTGGGATAGATGAAGTGTAGGAAAGTAGATACTGGGTGGAAGGATTGATTGTTTACCATAGAACAATAAGTACGGTGAGGTATTCAAAGAGGGTTTGGGTGTTACATGGTCAGTCCATAATGCATTCGTGAGGGCGGTATGCTAGTTTCATTGCTTAGAGAAAAAAATCTTTTTGATTATGCGGATGAGGTTCTTATTTGTGGATTCTGCTAGACCATTTCCTTATGGGTAGTAGTTAGATGAGTTTTTTAGCACAATACCATTATGTAATGAAAAATCATAAAGTTTCAAAGAAGAAAAGTATGTTGCATTATAAAAAACAAGTGATACCAGAACAATGAAGCATGAGATGATGTTCTGCTAGAGGATGATGATGACCTCCTGGTAATTCACTTGTTTGAGTGGAACTGCTTCTGTCCACCACGTGAAGTAACGAGTTGTTGTTACAATGTAGTGGTGTTTCTTTGATGAATGTGGGAATATCTCCCCAATGATGCCAAGGACCCACTGTTGGAATGGTCCGGCCACTACAATAGGGTGCAGTGGGGTTGCTGACCTTTGTGTTCTATCGACACATCGCTGACAGACCAAGCTCTTACAGGTATAAGCGTGTGCATCCTTGAATAATGTGGGATAGTAGAAACTGCCTCGCATAACTTTGTGCGCAGTGGTGTTTCCAACAAAGTGACCCCTAGTGGGTTCATTATGAAGGTCATGTAGTACCCTCTTTGGTTCATGTGCTTCTATGCACCTGAGAAAAACTCTGGTACTATGCTTCCTATAAAGCACTCTGTGCACCAACTGATATGCTAAGGCTTTGAGGTGAAATTCCCTCGTCTATTTCATGGAAAAGTGAGAGGTTAAGGTGTCATGCTCAAGGTACTAGCGCACATCTTCATACCAAGAGGTTCCATCTTAAATGAGTGTTTCTTGCATTATATCATACATCTCAATTTCCTTCTCCTGGCCGACAAGCTCTTCTTCACTCTTTGGTGGGTGTACTGCTTCAGTTGCAAGTCTACAAAGCCCATGTCCTTTGATCGTGTGAAATAACTTGATTTCAAGATCATACTCTTGCAAGCCTTTCACATAGTTTACATGTTGTTGACCCAGTTCTTGTTGTACAAGCAATGTGTGTATTGCTGGGTGAGGGACGTAGACTATGTAGTGGTTCTTCAACAAGTAGTGCTTGAAGTGTTTCACCACCTTGTAAACTACATAAGATTTCTTTTCAATGGCAAGGTAGTTGAGTTTTGGTCCCTGCATGCTTGCGCTCATGAAGGAGATTCAGCATGCATCTCATCCTTTTGAGTGAGTATTGTAGCGAGAGAATTATCGGAGGTGAAGGCGTATAGCAGGAAATCATTCTTGAATTTTGGGTTGTAGATTGTAGGCACTTCTGCAATGACCTGCTTGATCTGGGTGAATGCATACCTTTCCCTCGTTCCCCAATTTTAGACTACATCTTTCTTGATCATGTCCTACATGGGCTTCATTATCTGTGCATAATCTGAGATGAAATTTCGGAGGAATTTTATCTCGCCCAAGAATAATTGAATGGCTTTCTTGTTGGCTGAGTGAGGGATTTTAATAGTCTAGACCCAGTCCAGATCCACCTTGATCCCGCTTTTGGAAAAAATGTATCCAAGAAGGTTCCCCGTAGACATTGTGAATACACTCTTTTTTGGATTCAAGGAAATCCCGTATTTTCGACATCACTCTAAATGTTTATTGAGATGGCATATGTGGTCCTCTCATCTTCTTGAGAACACAGTAACATCATCGGGGTATACCACTATGCTCTCTTCAATGAGTATGTGAGCACGCTAAAAATTTGCACCTACATTTACAAGCCCAAACAACATTCATCTATAAGTGAATGTACCCCAGTTGGTACGGAAGGTAGTCCTCAACCTGTCAGGTTCTGCTACCAAAACCTAATTATATCCTGAAAAGCCATCGAGTGGGGAAAACATCTGTGTCCAAGATATTGTTTGTAGAATGTGGTACATAGATGACACAAGGTAGTTGTCTTTCTCTGAAGCACGATTGACGTTCCGAAAATCAACACACAAGTGGATTTCCTTGGACTTCTTTCGTACAAGAAAAAGGTTAGAAACCCATGTGGAATGATGAAATTTGTATATGATCCATGCATCCAACAACTTGGTGAGTTCTTTCTGTATAAGGGGTTCAAGTGACGGGTGTACTTTCATTAGTTTATGTTGATATGGCTTGACCCCTTCTTTGATCGGAATGATGTGTTGGATTATCCACGTGTCATAAGTTTTCAGATCATCATACATCCACGCGAACACATATCGGTACTATTTGAACAAGCGGACAAAGGCTTGCCACTCTTCCTGTGTGCAACATGTACCAAGATTGACGAACTTCGGATCTTCTTCTGTTCCTAGGTTGATCAGTTTGTGCATCATGGTGGAACTATGGGTCTTACTTTTCTTGGCCCCTGAAAACATTCGTTCAAGTCATAAAGCTTTTCCATTGATGCCACACCCTTCCTGATAAGGTGGCATTTCCTGTTACCATTTTCTTCTTGCACAAAGTGGTCGTGCTCGTCATAATCTGTCGCTACATATTTGAAGACATCAACATTGGCCATGAAATGCAGTATCTGTTGATCATCATTATACACATGTAAGTTAGTTATGTCATCTGGGATAGATGGTTTGTACAAAATTTCAATAGTAAATCTATCCCTAATTAGTGACATTCATTAAGCTAGGTTTTCCACAGCATTAACAGTTGCATTACATGTATGTGGTACAACGGTGATGCTAAAAGCTTAGAAGTTAGAGATCAGTCACCATACCTCTTGCTAGTAGCTTTCAAGATGTGGTGACAAATAGTGAATGGTGTTGCGTATCATCTGTACCACTATCTCTGAGTCATCTACCACTTTGAGTGCGACCACGTTGAGGTGGATGGCTTTCTACAAACCCAACACGAGTGATTCATATTTGGAAACATTGTTCATGCACTGAAACTCCAAGCGATTGGAAACCATATGTTTCTTATTGTATGGGTCGATCAAGACACTCCCGGTTCCTGAGACATCCTATGTATTTGATCTATCAAATTACATGGTCCACAACTTGTTTATACATAGACTGTTTGACAGGCTTGTAATACTTCTACTATTATTGCTACTGCTACTACTACTATTAGTACAATGTACTATACATATTTCATTACCATCAGTTGGGCAAGGAAGGAGCCTTAATTGCGTGTTTGGTAGGATTGGAGCTGGCAGTGCAGGATAACACCCCAATGTTGTTTCCAGGTGGAAGTTGCCAAACATGAGTTCTGGAAAGGCCATTGGTTCATTCTCACCATTAAGGGGAGTGGCATTGTGCTTCATATACCTCTCAGATACCACCTGGATTTGATTGCATTTTCCCTTATATGGAAGCCACATGTGTGACTAGTCTGTAGCAAAGTATCCATTTAGCTTCCTGGACCAGTCTCTACTAATTAGTAGACCGTATGCTTTTGGTATTTCCACAAGGACAATGTTGATGAATTGGTGCACTCGACCATCATGAGGTAGTCAGATGATCATGTCTTGAAGTTCACCAATGGCTTGTACTGATGTTTAATCAAGTTAGATGATTTGTGCGGGTGTCTCACTCCATTTTGCATTGATATTTTTAGCAATGGAGAGTGGCATGATATTGGCTGTCACGCCAGAATCAACCAAGTAGTTGTGAACATTGTAGTTAAAAACTTCAAATGATAGCAAGAATGGAGGGAAACCTATGTTTTCTTCTTCCATCTGGAGTGTGTTAAGCACAGTGGAAAGTGATTCGGGAGGTGTGCTTGCTCCCTTGCTGGTGGAGGTTGCATTTTCCATTGCTATCTATCCCAATGTGCGTAGTAGGATGTCTTGATGACTTTTAATCTTGGCTAACTCGAACAAACTAATGTTCACTTGAGTTTTCTTCATATCATCTACAATGTTGTATTCCAGAGGTGGTAGACTCACTCAAGTATCAGGGGTAGAACTAATGTTTGTGTTATCTGGTAGTGTATTCTACAATTTCTGCTAATGGACGTACTCTTGTCTACCACTATCTTCCTAGACTTGTTATGTGTTTTCAACTTTGGGGCAGCTGGTGGATCAACATTCCTCAACAACAGTGCCATTTTCTCTTATGCTTCCCTAAGTGTAAGGGTATCCCATTTACTCCTAATATTATAATGGTCGTTTTGCTTTAAGGGTTGCTTCTCGGTGTTCGTCTTCAGCGTTGCTTGTGAGCACTCATACGCATTCACCACATGCCCATAACTTGATGCTTCATCACGTGCAATACCTTTGTCATTATCCATGTCTTCTAGTTTCTCCTGCATATTATTTTTTGCATCGAATGGATGACGGAATACAGAGCTTGCGACTCACTTCCAGTCTAAACAAGAGTTCTCGTTGTGTTGTTCTTCATGGAATGAACAAAACTTAGAATTTGTGCACTGTTCAGGGTGGAACACAAGGCTCTGCGTAGTTTTTGGAGTGAACCAGTTGCTCCCTGATGAATTTCTTCCTTATCTTTGTCTGGGTGGATGGTTTCTTGTAGATGTGTCCATTTTCTGTTGTTTAAGCTTAGATACTCTTGTTGTCAATTTCTTGAAGAGGCAAGTGAGGGTTTCAATATCATTTTCTTCCTTGTCTCTTCCTTTTCTCACCATCACCTGCGACTTTCTGCTCGCATATTTGGAGTCCTTTGTTGGTTCATCATCCTTAATGACTCCAATCACATGCAAGTCTTTCTCAATAACAATAGCCTCTTCACAGTTTTCCAATAGAGATGGTTTCACAGTTCTCTTCATGAACTACACAATGCTAGTTGGTAGTGTGGATGTGTAGTAATCAACAATGATGGAGTCATGAGGTTTGGTGTCCATTGCAAATTTGTTCAATATGCATGTGAACCACTGATTGAAGTCTTTTACCTTTTCTTTCCCCTTCATCTTCAAGCTTCCCAATTCTTTAAGTAACATAGCTAGGGTCTTGTTGTCAACAAACTTTTGAATGGACATGCGTGTGAATGCACCCCAGTTACATATGGAGTTTGGTGGAAGGATGTGATACCATGCAGCTGTGTAATCATCTAAGGTACATGGAGACAATATACGTGCTATGTCGTCATTTCGTACCTCAAGGGTCTACAGTTGTAGGTATAACTTTTCCAAATGGTCTTCTGCCTTCACCATGATGTCAGGTTTGAACTTAGTATTCATTCTCTCTGCTCACTTACACATCTTGTGCAAAACACCTGAGAGAGTCAATGGTCCCTTGGTCATCCATTCCAAATTTTGGTCAACCATCTCTTCTTCTTCTTCATCATCCTCCTCTCCTTCAGAATCTGATGGTTTCATTTTTGAGTGTGTTGTTTCATCTCTCCCTCCGCCTCCTCTGCTACCTTCCTCTCCACTTCTTATACCCGAGTTTGATCCCAAGATCACAAGGGTGTCTCATTCTCCCTTTTGGAAGACCAGAGGTTCCTCTCCCTCTTCAATAGCTTATGCTAGACCTTCAAGTGTTGAAAGAACTACTTCTTCCACTGACGATACAAAAACCCCTGTGGGAGTGGATTTTGGCATCCTTGATCCATATGGAAGATGTTGTATGTCTGGAATCATTCTGAATGGTTTCACAAGCTGGTAGGTGAGGGATAGACAGGGTGAAGGTAATGATATGGAATTTCTTATTTAGTCCTAGGAGGTGAGAAGTAACCGACTGCCGAGTTTCTCATAGGTGAGAGGGAGTGAAAGTTACTACCTTGATTAGGTGGTTTATGAGTGAGTGCTGGAGGACGTTTAGCCATATACAACTAGAAGCCCTCCTTGTAGCACTTGAAATGTTGACGGTGTTGGACCTATCAACATTCTGGGGATCACCCCTGTATGACGTCCCAACTAGACATCACACCATTTGGTGTGTGAGTCCCATCTGGTATGATGGCCTAGTTTCCATTATATTAAACATTTTGCTAAGCTCTTGTTTATCAGCATAAGGGAGTGGTCTACTTTGTCTTCAGGTAGTGAGGTTCGTGTGCTTGGTTATTTCTAGTGTTACTTGTGTCGATGGTTCTTTCAATATAGAGGAAGAGGGTTGGAGTCAGTCCCAAGTTGGTTGGGAGGAAGCCCCAAGTTTGTTAGGAGCACACAACACAACAGGCCATGCAGAGATTCTAGAAGAGCAGTCCACATGGATGCAGCAGTCACAACACACAAGGGAATATAACAAGTACAACACTGAGTGGATGAGTCCACATGAGTGCAACGATTGTTATATCAATTTTATGTGAAAGGTCTATTTGATGTTCGGGGAGGTAACCAACATGGGTAGGATAGCGCTAACAACTCATACAACACATTTTCATTAATATATATGTATTACAACAAGTCAATGAGTTCAACACAGGTGAAAGAAACATGCATTATAGGTGTTCAAGATCATTCTTACAACAATTACAATACATGTGTGAAAACGTGTTGGCATGTTAGCAAGCTTCTGAACTAAGAAAAATTCCAAGACACATCGTTACACCATACATCACTAACCCCATGGGCGGGGCGTTGGAGCCACTACTTTCTCCTCAAAGCAAATATTACAGACTCTCAAGGCTATGTTGGAGGAGTCGAGGTGAAAAAGTCTTGTGCATGTACAAATGAGGGGGTATTTATAGCCAAGGGTGAAATTGACCCTTGTGGTTGTTCGACTACCCTCGTGACTATTTGAATTCCATCACTTTTCGACTTTACATGACTATTCATACAACAAGTGGGTCTCTTGGACTTCCATGTTACATTACATTGATTGACAGTATGGCCCACAATAGAGATGTGGATGACATGACTCATGAAAAGACTCATGACAAGATTCAACATGATAGCGTTGGTACATTTGTGTTGCTACTAGTGTGCATGTCCAGCAACAATGTTCTTAGGTGATGGATGTCCTCATGTTGTGGCACAGCTTCACCTCCGCATGGAAAAGTGCATGGAGTCTTTGATCTTCATTGGGTTCACTTTATCTTGCATTCACACATTGCTCCTTGCTTATATGTTGGTAAGCTTGGCAGGTTCATCCATTCCCAAAAAGTGCATGTTCATCGATCTGTTCATCCATGAACACATCTTGCATGTTTTATCATCTGTCTCTCTATGAACACATCTTTGCATGATCGTTCATTCGCGAGCACATCTCTTTTCTTGAGTCATTTGTTCATCCATTTGTGAACATGTCCTTCTGCATGTACTCCCTTTTTTCATCCAATCCATCATCGTGCCATATTTGGTTGTGCATTTGTATCTGTAGTCTCTCATGACGAGACGACATCAAATCCCTAAACATCCTAGTATACCATGATGCATGATCATTTCAGATGCAGATGACCAGGAGAGGAGACAAGGTTGTGAGTTGGGATGGAGGCTCCAGGTATCGCTGGTGAAAAATGTTCATTAGTCACTAGATGATGGAGATGCGTAATCTGGATCGATAGTAACTGCGCACAGGGTGTGGTTCAGCTAGAGAAGAAAAATATGCAGTTTTTGAGAGGAGAAATTCGGCCTGCGGGAAGGCTGGGCAGGAAAAATCAATGCAATTTCTGGAAGGAGTAAGCAGCAGGAGCCTAGCAACCAAAACTATATAATTCCTAGAGGGAACTAGCAGCTAGCTATTGGGACACTGGCAGAAAAAACCGTGCAATTCCTAAGGGGAACTGGCATTCAGCTGCCAGGAGGTTGGCAACAAAAATTGTGCAATTCCTGAAGGGAATTGGCATTCAGTTTCCAAAGATTTACAACAAAAACTGCACAATTCCTGGAAGGAATAGGTAGTCGGCTACTGGTAGCCGGTGACCAACTAGTCAACTAACTTAAGGGCTGGCTGGAAAAGCTACGCAAGTTTTTTGAGGGAGACAAGGATGGGCACTGGGTGTCTATCCAGCCTATCTGTGCAATTTTCTCAGTTAGCGGAGTGAGAAAGGTGTGGAGCATCTACATAATTTTTTAGGGGAGTTAGTCCCGAGGTGACTACTAGTTCAAACTCTATGGTGGAACAACATTAAGGTTGATCGATTAGCTTGCGGGAAGTGTAGTTTGAAATGGATTTCTTGGTGCTTTTGTGTTGTTCTGGGTGACAGTTGCTCGAGTCGATGGCAGGGTGAAGGTTCGACTATTAAAGGGGAATCTGGTCATCAGAACTTCAACAAAATGAATGACTAAGTGTGTGATCAAGTGAAAATTTGCATACATGATCTTGTAAACACACACTTACATGGCTTGATGACAAGACGACTCAAACCATCCAGTCACACATGCTCAACATGACTAAACGATGTTTTGAGCGACAAGCACGGAACTTGTGATTGATCATTGGTCGACCGTGACGATGCTTGTGTGACAATGTATATGAATATGTGCATGAGCACGACAAATGTTTACATAGCGAACAAAAAGTGTACACATGAAGTGAAGACCTTGAGTATGACTAGAACATGGTCACAAGCATGATAATGACATGAACATGCAAAAGATGTCGGTGGAATAATCAAGCACAGTGGGTGCGAGGATTCACATGAACTCACAGAGTGAACCTGAGTGTGTGCAGTCATCAAGTAAAACTCTCAAAGGAGGATTCAAAATTGGATGCAGGCCAAAATTTTGGAGGGTGTTGCAACTGCTACAACAGGCTATCTCAACTTACTCTGTGTGTGTTGTAAATGCTCACTTCTAAAACATTTTTCATATAGTTCCTTATTTTCGTAGAGGAAAAATTTATCAAGTTATATAAAATTTAAACCATTTAGATCTTCAGGTTCTAGTGTTTTTTTCCTTGTTTACTTTCAATCCTCATCTTTTAAAGTTGTAAAAAATATTTTATATAACTACTTGTTTAGATGAAAAAATCAACGAGTTATATAAACTATTCAAATATTTTCCCTTTATTATTTTCTCATGCTTCCTAATATACAATACATCACAACATCACATTTCCTTGATCATCAACTTCTCATTGCCTCGAAAGGAATCATAGACTTTTCTTGATTTATATCTTTCTATCTCCTTGTTTCCATTGCTAAGTGATGAGAGTTCATACTGAATTGAGATATCATTTATCATTCATGCATGAATATTTTTTCTCTTGAGAGTATGTTGTTCGATTTTAGCTTTTCATTAGGTACTCTTCTTTCCAACATAAAGAATCTTAAGATTTTACTATAATGAACCTAGTTTTTGTACAAATCCTATTTCCATATTGATGAGGTGTTTATATGGATGTCATTGACCATTTTATGTTGATTTTATGTCATACTCTTTGAGTATGTATTTTTCTTTGTGGGTCCTTGACCTATTAAATATTGTTTGATCTACTAAGTTTTCATTGTATTTCTGAGTGCCTTAAAAGGAATTGATTTATATTTTAGTAGCTAATATGAATTTGGTCACTTTTGTTTCATGCAGATAGTGAAAACTATATGGAGTGATGGCTTTCATCACTTGAAGAGAAGTAAAAGCAAGGCTTTTGAGAAAATAACTCCAACACTAAGAGAGATTTGGTAGCAATGTTTGAATCGTAAAACATGTCTTTCTCTTTGGTGTTGGCAGTTGGAAATAACATTCTTGATTTTGTATAGAAGAAAGCAATTTTGCATTTTTCTTATACTACATTAACCATGAAATTTAAAACATTCAAGGCACACTTGCCATCACATTTGTAGAGAAAATTATAATAGAGTATCACACTTTTTTTATCAAACCTAAATGCCCCTATATGAAACATCTACCTTTTGCCTCATAGTTTAAATTTGTGCAAGGAGGATGAGTGTCAACGTGAAAGCTAGAATAAGAAGAGGGGAATTCAGGATTGAGCATTGTACTAACAATATTGTTTTGGACTTGAGATAGATTGATTCTCGGCACAACTAGAGTAAATCTTCGTAAAACAAACTCATCATACTTTGACTTGTTTAAATAAATATCTTAAAAATTAAATAAAACTACTAAGAAAAATGTTCATTCCAATTCATTAAGGAATAATAAATTCATCCATTTTCACAATAGATACAAATAGTAAATACAAACCAAGCCCACAATTTCCTCTTTTCTACGCTCGGAAAGCTCTAGTACAAAGAGATGAAAGGCCATCGAGCACGTCATAAAAATCAAAGGCCCGATATCCATCAAACCAAAGAAAATAGATAAATCAAGACAAGACCCAACATCATCAAACTAAACCAAAATATACCTCCAAGAGAGTATATCATCATCGTCTTCGACTCGTAAGAAATGATTGTATCATAATAACACATACTTCTAGACAAGTATCACTGTCGTCCAACCAAAAAAATAGTCCAATAGTGTATATCAACACACCTCCAAGAGTGCATATCAACACAATCCAGGTTCATAACCCAAAGAGAAAAAAAAAGAA
Source organism: Pinus taeda (assembly GCA_000404065.3). NCBI lineage: Eukaryota > Viridiplantae > Streptophyta > Pinopsida > Pinales > Pinaceae > Pinus > Pinus taeda. The sequence continues at coordinate 193,645 of APFE031336500.1, read as the reverse complement.
AACATATTCCCTTGTAATGGGAAAATAAGAAAGAAGTCCCCATTATATGCAAAAAGATGAATATAAGACTTCCCACAAAACATAACCAATAAGCCATAAGCAAAGAGTTAGCCATAAATGCAAAGATCCATGTAATAGTTGTATACAATAAATACATGTATATAAATACATAAATACATGTCTTATTTGTATTTTCACATATCGTAATCTTTGTAAGATTTTATACAAGTGATATAACATAAGATCATTATACCTTGGTGAGTTAATTTGTTTTTGGTTTGATTTATATTATGTTTAAGTTATCTCCCTTTAGTGCACTTGAGTTGTAGTTTATTTTTTTCAATGTGCTTGCACCTCTCTTGTCTTTCATGGTGTTGTTTATATCTTCTTTGTTGGGAAAATTGGGTTGCCTTTGGTTTTGTTCAATACTATTACTAACATTAGTGAATCTCTAATACCAAAGTGGATTTCCAAAGATATGTACAAATAGGAAGTATCATTCTATTAACTTACAATATCAAGATAAAGTTACCCCACTTGAACAAGTTGAAGTTTCAACTTGCCATGTTCATTACTCAAGGGAAATACCAACCATTCTTGACCATACTTTTTTGCGTTTTTTGCAAGACAACATTATTCTAGAACTATGGGTTTTGACTATGACCCACTTAATGATTATTACAATCATGCATGTCAAACACATATGAGCATGTCCTTTAAGATGAAACCATGTAGATGGCACTGACCATGCATGATTTAAACAATATATAAAAACTTATAGTTTTTTAAGATTTCTAAAGATAATGTTGATTACAAGTAAACCTTGAAAAGTCTTCATATTGATGTTATGTATAAGAACATGCAACTTGACTATGATCTAGAGGAATTTAACATCCTATGCATCTTTATTAGAGAGTGGACTCAAATACTTATGGAAGTAACATAGGGTCTTCACCCAATGAACTAGATCCGTAGCATGTGCATTTTTTGGATAAAAAATACTTCCAATTTCATTAGATATCAATGAATCGCTCACAAAACCCTTTTGCCAAACCCCCTTCCAATTAAATCTTTCCAATTAAAAAACTCCTCTTTTTATTAGATATCCCTTTCTATACTCCCCATACTCTTGAATGGCCATAAACTGATCTCCCACTTTCCAATGCATACAATGTTATGGGATTTGATGACCTTGTGAGGTGGCCATTTTTACTTTTTTTATAATGTTGTGGGGTAATGAACAAAAATATCAAACGTGGAATGTCCCCCAAAACGTTGGATTTTAGGGTGCAGTTGTGGATTTAGTTTAAATCGTATGGATATTTATTTACACGGACTTGTAATTTATTCGAAGCCTAAAGTGACCATACTTAGAATTTAACTTTGAAGATGTACATGGAATTTTAAAGTTGTTGTCTTTAAGATTTCACAATGTGAAAAATATTTTTATTTAAGAAATCGAATAAAGCAATCTCATCTAGTCATGGATTAGCTCATAAGAGATCAAATCTAAATATTGATAGATCATCATATAATTTGGTAATTTATTTATTGATGGTTTATCCTTCCTTATTATCAACTTCCTATAATTACTTTCTTTTGTTTGACACATCTCCTAAATTCAAATTTAAGGTGTTTGACTTAAGGAGCAGGTTTCATTTACTATCAACAAATTACATATGGTCCTTTTGTGAAAATATTACAATAGTTGTTTGTAGTTTATTCACTTTTATTTTCAATGAAGAGTAATATATGTGTATGTTTAGATCTCTTTTGATATCATGTTTGTCTTGGAACCACTTCTCACAACTGATTAAATCAAAATAAACATTACCTCGGGTATTACAAGTTTTATACATGAATTCAAACTTGGATACAAGGCGTCTTTGAAGTTGTTTTTGATCTCATGTGGATCACACATTATAACTTGGAAAAATAAAAACCTTAACATTATGTGTCTACATCTATTGACATGGGATATTGACTTGTAGCCTGTGTTTCCCCCTATGCCTCAGTAGTCGAAATAGATTCAACACACTCGAGAGGATAACTAGCAAATGCATTCATTTCGAAATCTGATGCCACATATTCTGAGTGATAATATCTCTCAGATATCTCCGAAGTATTATTGTCTCCCATTGTTTTGTATCTGTAGAGCAAGTGAGATGGGGAATAGATTCAATGGATTGGATATGTTTCCCCACTTTGAAAACCAGAAGACAACACTGAGCTTCTTGCAAATCCAGAAAAATGTTTTGACTTTCTATGTCATTTCATTTTTTTCTTAGAATTTTTTTTTAATTTCTATAAGGCATTGGTTGTCTGATCTTAAAATATAGTCTTCCTCATGGGAGAAACCATCTGCAAAAGAACATATCATTACTTTTGAGATCACAATACAAAGGTTTAATCACAACAAAATTATTTGAACAGTCTTGAGGCTCACTATCACAAAATCCGTTTGCCTAAAAAAAATTGCCAGTCTTCCAACACACAACCATTGCGTCTCTTTCGCTTCTTTTATTTTGACATGGGAGAGACTACTAAAGGATTTTTTAGAGTAGTCCTATTCCCTCAACCAATTTTTTTTATGTTTCCCTGAAACACACAATAGAATGAATAATTTGTTCTACCAAAAATAAAAAATAAAAATAAAATTGAAACTTTTGAGTTCTTATTTTTCACTAATAAATTTGTCTGTTGTGACTTTAAATAATTCTCAAGTGACAAATTATCTATTATTTTATAAATGCTACTAATTTATTCAAGCATCACACATTTTAAAACTTGTTTTCATGTATCCTCTGTCTAGATAAAAAAAAAGGTAAATCAACTGGTAGTAAAGACTTGACCAATCCAACTCTCCCTTTCTATATTCATATAAATCATACTATTATGGAGTATGAATTTTAGTTGCTCCTCTCAAACACCATAATTTTTCAATGAACATATAAGGACTTTCTTGTGTCATAAGCGCGTAAAGTGGAAGTGTGACGTAGCGACATAGAAACTGCACAACAACCCTAATCACAGACACAGACAACCCAATGGAGACCTAATCATATGCAAAAAATGGTTACTATCAGTGTTATCCTTAGACAGATTTTTGCCTTACAATATGCTAGTACTAATCCAAAGCAACAATAACCTAGTTAAAATTATTATTTGTTTACTTGGAATGAGCTCTCTTGATATTTAAGGGAAGATAAAGGTTTTATAACAAAAATATGTATAATATTCTATGGACTTGAATGGTAAACATACTTTATTTTTTGTGGAAAACTTTATGGGCAAGCTTAAAAAGAGATCACATACTTACCAAATGATGATTCTAATTATGATCAAAACAAAAAATTTCATGAAAACAAGATCTCAGGTCAAATTCGTACTACAAGCATAAAGTCAAATCTAAATAACATGCAGAGATGTAGCAAAAATGAAATTCTAAAGTTATATAAATTGAAGTTTATTTAGGACGCCTCAGACTATATTTTTTTATTAATTATTGAATTAATATTGAATATAAATCTCATCAAATTTAGCCAACCTATAATTCAAGGCTCTAATCTCTAAGTTTGACTCTAGGTCATCAATGTGGTGATTCCCTATCCTAGCCACTAAACCAGGGGCCAACAAACACAAGAGTGCAAAATGTTACCATCGTTACCATAGTAAACCCAATGACTATACACACAAGAATTTATTCTTTACTAGACAAACATATTTCTTACCCATATCCACAAAATGAATGCAAGCTGGAAAGGATTCTAGAGAACAAAAGTAACAATAAATCCATTGTTATTTCCATTAATATTCAAAGAATTTAGAATATATTTTGTCAATGAGGATTCAACATGCACATCATTTAATAGGTGGAACAGAGTGAAATGGATCAAGAAAAGGAAAATTTGAGGGTGACCAAAACAAAATAGTTCATTCATTGGCTGCACTATTGGAGTTCCTATCAGTACACGAATCTTATCTTGAATTTGTAATGCCATCTCTATTATTATAAATATAGATTTTTTCCAATAAAAAAAAACATTTGCACATTTTGGAAGATCAAATGGCAATAAGCTTTGAAGAATTCAATCAAAAAACATCCAAGGTCATTGGCTCACATGATCAATGGTACCATGTCCTATAAACCCAATATTTGTATGCACTTATAATTAAGGGATCAAATGATATCCAAAGAATGTATACCGCCCTTGTAGAGGAATAAGTCCAATCACAAGGAGAATGTTAGTTTAAACAATTTTTGATATGTAGAATGAAGACTTTGGTAGTAGGGTAGAGTATTGAATATTTACCATTCACATTAAGAAGAATAAGTGTTATAGGAAAGGCCACAAAGGAGGATTGCAAATAAATCATCAAGGGTGTGTGTTAGTTAAAAGCCAAGAAAAGTTATCAAAAAAAACCTAGAGGATCTCAAAGCAAGGTCAAACCAGAGAAATATTGTAACCCCACTCTCACATTTACCCACCTTCACTGGGCTGCCAGGGTAAACATGAGCTAAGGGATACTAAGACATGACTCAACCCCCTAATAATAGTTAAGGAAATGGAAATGACAACTAGAACTTATTGACCACAAACTGACATCCTACAGGCCCCCCAAGAGTTAAACAACCACTCCAAGTTTTGAAACCTTGAGTTAACTTTATTTTTCAGAGATTTGGTCCTAATCACTCTCATGGTAGGGAAATCCATCAACTATAATCCTCTAATCACTCTAATAATCATACCTCCTAGCGACTATAGTCTATATTTCCGAGTTTAGAGCATGCGGCCTCGAAATCTGAGCCACCTTTTCAGGGCCTGACTACCAACCATTGCCCAAAATTTAATGAGACTTCCAAAAATGATAAATCACATAAGGAAAAAGTATTGAACATAAAACTTAATCAAGGACTTGACTTGACCAGGCCTAACCATTACAATTATTTCATCAAAATATTGAGAACATGTAATTTATAGGTCATGAATGCATATATGAACATAAATGTTTGATACTTATCTAAGAATAATCAAGAAGATATAATTCCAATAACATCTAGTAGGTCATGCATTCATTAACCATTCATTAATCATCAAAACATGTTGAAATCCATAACTAATACCTATTATCAAACCATGCTTATAACTAGACTATAACAAAAATAATAAAAGTGATAGAAGAACCATCAAATCCAATTAAATAAAAAGTATAAATAGTCACGAAATACTATAGGGAAAATATCTCTTATTAACATATGAAAAATCCAACCAAGTCAGGGACTTCCACATACCAGCTAACCATATAGTGAGTTGAACAAAATAATTATTTCATCCAATCACCCCCATTCCATATTATAGGAATTAATGTGGATTCTCATGCGATAAAACAAGACATAAACAATGAAGGGAATCTAGAGTTTAAACCACCTCCGCCCTCAAAATACCTTGATCTCACCTAAACTGATCTCAAGATCACAAAACCAAACCAAGCTTGGATGCCTCAGAATTCCTTCACTATCCCTTGAGAAATTTTCGTGTCTCCACCCACCTATTGAAGGATTCCATGAGAAAGCCATCTCAACCCCCAACCCTTGGTATTTTTCTGAGACCACCTCACCTGGATCCAAAACCTTTTGGAAATCCATAGCTTACCAAGAATGGATCCCATCACACCATGGCTATCAAGTAATTGGCAAGGCAAGGATGAAACCATTGCCAAACCTAGAAAAAAACATCCCATGATAACAAGAGAATTGAATACACACATGCATGTACCATGCATGCCCAAACTAGTTAGAAACTCACATATGAAACCTCTTACTTGGAAGTATTCCTACTGAATCTGCTTGATCCAAATTTTCCTTACTTGTCCTTCACCTTTCTTTATTTCCTTCCTTTTCTTGTTTTTCCTTCCTTCCTTTTCTTGTTTTTTCTTTATTTGCTTTCTCCTCTCTGAAACTATTTGCAAAATAAAACTGACAAAAGGCCCAAAAATAATTATCTAATACCCTTGTATTATTGATGCCTCTAGTTTCGTCATTTTTCCCTTATTTTCCTTCAATTTCCCTCTCATGCTATTTTGTGACCTTTCACCTTCCTTTTCTCCTATTTTCCATTATTTTCATAAATAAAATTCCAATTAATGCCTCTTTTGCTTTTCAAAGCCTTTTCTAATGCCTTTGCCAATTTCCTTAGCCATAATAAACCAAATGAATGCCAAACTAGGATGTTTTTCCCAAAATTCATCTTGGAATATATGTCTCATGACCTTGGTCTTATTTTTCCTTTACCAACTTTATTACGTGAAATTTTAACCTTGGGTTGTTACAGAACCCTCCCCCTTAGGGGATTACCATCCTTAGTGTTCTATGACATCTACAACTAGCAAAACCATTGAGGACCAAACCATACTTCCCATGGAGCTTTATGACTTAGCTCAATGTAGTATTTATAATGAACAACTTGCTTAAAAGAAAAACCACCATGACAAACATGACAAACATGACAACATAACAACCATACCACTTATTGGAGATTTATAACAAAACTCATTGCAGTATTTACAATAACAATTATGCTTAAATATGTATATATACAAAAACTCATTTGCCTCAACTGACAAACAATGAAGGATACATAGCCCACATCTAATCAACCATCTTCCATGTAGCTTCTTTGGGCCAAAAGTACTTCCTCTTCACGTTAACTTGCTCGATTGCTAGTTCCAGACGATGAGTTGTTTCTGCTACAAAATGTATTGAGGTTTCGATAGGAATTTTTCTTTTGGCTCCACCTGCATTACAGAATAGTTAATCACATGATCAACATCATTTACATATCTTTTAAGCATTGAAATGTGGAAAACATCATGTAATTTCGCTATCGAAGGCAGCGCAATTATGTAGGCCATTGATCCAATACTCTTAAGGATCTCAAAAGGCCTGCAATACCAAGGTGCCAACTTTTCACATAACTCGATCCTCGAGGATCTCTTCTTGGGCTTGATGCACAAGTACATATGCTCCCTAAACTGAAATTACTTAAATCCCCTATGTTGATTTTCATAATTCTTCTATATAGCCTATGTTTCCTTTAGATTCCTCTTGATAACCTACATTTATGTTCCATCTCTGCCAACATGTCTAGTCTAAACGGTACCATGTTCACTGGATAACTCCAGCTGATGGGAGATATATTCCTCTTGATAACCTGCATTTATTTTCCATCTCTACCAATATGTCCAGTCCAATCAGTACCATGTTCACTGGATCACTCCAACTGATGGGAGTATTAAAACTCCACCCATAAAGTGCCTCAAAGAGGCACATCCTTAGTGACTCCTGATACCCATTATTGTAAGAAAACTCAACAAGTGGAAGATACTCATCCCATCTCCTCTATTTCTGCATAGCATACATTCTCAACATTTCCTCCAATATCTTGGTCACCCTCTCTATGTGTCCATGTGTTTACAGATGATAAATTGTGTTTAAGTCCAACTTTGTACCCAAACTTGCAAACAACTCCTTCCAAAACCTGGAAGTGAACTTGACATCTATAACACAATATTCTTTGGAACACCATGCAACCTCACTATATCTTTGATGAAGACTTGTGCTACCACACTATCTGAATAAGTAGACTTAACCTCTATGAAGTGAGCTACCTTTCTCAACCTATCAACCACAAGGATGATAGAATCATGTTTCTTGAAGTTCCTCAGAAATATTGTAATGAAATCCATGGAAATGACCTCCCATTCCACTCTAGAATCAGAATAAGCTATAACAAACTAGCTTGGTGTTTACACTGACCTTTCACCTATTGGTAGTCGAAACATTTAGCAACAAAGTTAGCAACTTCTTTCTTCAAATTCAACTAGTAGTAAAACTTATTCACAATTGTCAACATCCTACAATATCTTAGGTGACCTGAATATGGCTTGACATGAAACTCCCTCATGATAATCTTCTTGAGCTTAATGTCATCTGACACATATTTTGTCCCTAAATATCACCAATCCATTTTCCGTGAGGTGATACTCCTCATCCATATCACCTTCACCCTGTTGCTACAACATGTGCCTCAACTATTAGTACCTATCATCCTGTTGCCATTCCTGTAAGATATAATCTTGTAAATCTATCTTATAAGAGTGCACATCTACAACATGGTTTACCTGCACTGTCCTATTGAGAGAATCTACAACCCTTTTCTCCTTTACTTTAATATATATGATCTCAAAGTCAAACTCACTGAAGGTAGGCAAAAGTCTAGCTTAACTAGAATTCATATTAGGTTGGTCAAATAACTATCTCAATCCACTATGGTTACTCATCAAAATAAACCTCCTGCAAAGAACATATTGCATGCACACCTTTAAGGCATGAATAATCAATGCTAACTCAAGATCATGAGTCGCACATCTCTGTTCACCCTCATTTGGTGTCCTTCAGTCGTAGCATACCACATGTCCCTACTTCATTAAGACTCCACAAAGTGCTCTCTTTCAAGCATCTATACACACCACGAATTCTTTATTCGAATTTTGAATATTTAGAATTTGATAATTTATGAGCAACTGCTTCAACTACTCAAAGATAACCGCACATTCCTCTTTCCATTCAAATTTCTTTCCTTTCCACTAAATACAATAGGAAATCTATGAGAATTTCTTGATTAACCTTCTCTAATAACCTGCTAACCCCATGAATGATCTGAGCTCATCCACATTCCTAGGTGTTTCCCACTCCATGATAGCTCTGATGTTTTTTGGATCCACGACTATGCCTTCCTTGGAGGCAACATGTCCCAAGTAATGTAATTATATCTAAAATAAGCTACATTTACTAAGCTTGGAATACAATGGATGTTGTCTTAACAGTATTAGTACTCCTTCTAAGTGTTTGAAATGTTCATTCTCATTCTTAGAATATATTGATATATCATCAATGAGTACAATCACAAACTTATTGAGATAAGGACGAAACACACTATTCATGAAACACACGAAAGTAGTTGGAGTATCAGTCAAACCAAAAGGAACCACAACAAACTCATAATAACCATACCAAGTCTAGAAACTAATCTTCTATATGTCCTCTTATTTTATGCATACCTGATGATATCCTAATCTCAAATCAATCTTCGAGAACACTACTTCTCCCTTCAAATTATCAAACAAGTCATCAATCCTTGGGTATATTTTCTTAATCATCACCTTGTTCAACTGCCTATAATCAATTCATAACATCAGATTACAATCCTTCTTCTTCACGAAAAATACTTGTGCACCCCAAGGCGATACACTTGTCCTAATGTATCCCTTGTCAAGAATTTAATTCAAAATCAAATTCAATTCCACTAGCTCTGGAGTGCTGATATTGTATGGTTCCTTTGATGTTGGTGTTTCTCCTGGTACCAACTCAATCTAAAATTCCACTTCTGTATGGTGCAGTAACTCTGATATATGTACTAGAAACATATCCTGAAATTACTACAAGACAGGGTGCCTATTGAGGACTTCTGCCTCCCTAACATCCTTAACCTTTCACTGGAATATGTATTTAAAATAATACACACTAATGAGTCCAGGTATTGTAACGAGGATGTTGCAACTCCCAAGGGCTTCTCAACTTAAATTATTAATCCGCAGTTCATAAACACTTAGAGGTGATAATGCTATATGAAAAATAGTTTAGCTTCTATTCATGTCACCCTGATTCATGACATCAGATCAAGGTGTTCAAAGACTACTCCTTAAACTAAACACAAAGATAATTTGCTATGAAATCCTATCATGATTGCAAGGAGATGAACATGATTCTAACTATAGAAGTGAAAATTTCATTCATTAAATGTAATTTCTAATTTAAATTGCACGCAAGGAAAAGCCTATTACATTTGTAGAAGTAAACCATGCTACTCTATTTTCACACTGAATCAAACAAATATCCTACCTACATGCATCATTTTTCTATTCGCAACTTGATTGAAAATGAGGAATCCAATCTTCAACACGACTATGAAGAATAATGCTTATTCTAATTCTATTTGTTGTCTTATGTTTTCAGTTAGGAAAGGGTGGGGTTGGAGTGGTCTTAGAGTATTCCCTAATCATGAAATCAAAGCTTTTGGACCATTATTCAACTTCAATATGTAAGGGTCAAAGTGTGAATCAAATATGTTTGAAGATAACAATGCAACAAGACTGCTACATTAAGTTCTATAGGAGGCCTTGTTTTGCTACAAGAGGGGGTATGAGAGATGTTTGAGGACAAGAATGGTGTCTTAAACGTATAATAAGGTGGATGAAGGTATAATAAGGTGAATGAAAGGTGTGGGATCCCCTTATCCAATCTTAGTAACCCTCAGAGGTCTATCTTGCACCAAAGTTTATGCCCATGGTGCCGTTTATTTATCCTAGCAAAGTGACCTCGATGGAAGAATTTGGAAGAAATGTGAGGCATCCAACAGAGAGATGGAAGGGTCTAGGTGAATGTGGAAATGAGTGACCACCCCTTAAATAAAACACAATCCTTGAAAACTAGTCAAACACATCCATCAAATGATCAATATTATAGTAAGATAAATTAACATGGAAAGAATGAGTTGAATTTTATTAAAATCTACTCTACCCTAAGACACTACTCTAATTTCCAAACCAATGTTATTAATTTCTAAGTTGTAGAAACTAAACATGCTGAAGGATTACAATGCAACATTTATCAATTTCCAAGAAATCATAAACACATATTTTTGTGTTGTTATTGTAGCTCTTCCAATCACTCTTCCCACAAGAGAGGTGATAGGAAAACCTGAAACTACAAGTTTTATCATATAACACCTATTGAAACAAAAAAATTAATTGAAATGACTTGAAAAAGAAAAAGGAATAAATACAAGAGAGGGACCAACACCTCTAGTTTGGGCCTAAACCCAAGGGGTTCAACCCTCCAAAACTGACTCAGATGCAGGCCAATGGTGAACTTCTCATTTACATAAAATAAGAGTCAATTACATCACATTAAAGAAGAGAATAACAATTAGAAACACTAGGATCTTAGTAGCTACTCCTAGTTGCAACAAAAATTCAAATCCTAATGAGAAGTTTGGCTGGTTTATTCGTACAAAAAGTAACTGAGGGGAAGCTCCCTTGAAAGGAGGAATTCTCTCCTCCAAAATCTCAAAATTTGTGGATATGCTTCTCTTGATATTCACATGCACTTGGAGTTCCTAGGCTGCTATTGAATTTTAGATGTTGCTGAGAAATATTTAATCTCAAACCGAGTTGGAGATTTAATTAGGTAGACAAGCCCACTATATTCTCTTTTGGTGTCTCCACCAAGACCCTGCATAGTAAATATCTCAAAAAATGCTTCTTTTTCCAGCATATTAATCAAATTAGGCCAATAAATATTAAAATCACCCTTTGGTATTCTTAATAAGCATATTATGTCTAAAAATGTGAATTAATGTGAGAAAATGAGAGTTTTAAGAGATGGAGTATAGCACCATGAACCTCAAAATATGCCTATTGATGGGCCCATCATCACCCCTCTGCAGAAGGTGTTTCTCACCCTTTGAGAAACTTAGGAACTAATGTGAAGCTAATTCATCGCCCTGGTGATCTCTCTAACATACCAAGGCATCTCTGAGTCTTCCTATCGATAGAAACCTACATTTACTTCTATGTTTGTCCATTCTTTTTTTTTCTTTTGCCTAGTTTCCTCTCCCTTGTAGGCCCAATAATAAGGCATGACTGACTTTGAGTCCTATCTACTTGATCTTCAACCTTTTCATGATTCTTTTTTATAGTGGGGTTCTCTCCAAGGAACTCCTTAGTCTTTTTGGATAGTGATACTCTATGATTTTCGAATTGTGAGGCAGGGCATGCCATCTTCTTTGGAAATCCTGTAAATTTCCTATCCCCAACATCCTAAAGGTGTCCTAAAAATTTAGGATGGTTTGTTCTTGGGTTTTCATGTACTGAGTTGCCACTTTAGGATCAGAGGAGATGAGATTATGGTTACTGATGACAACTTTTGGGCTTACTAATTCTACTATGATGTATAAGGGATCACTTTCTTCTTTTTCCATCACCCTCTTTATTTCTTCAGCTCTTGTTTCTTCATGGGCCAACCAAGAGACTAATGAAATTAATTGCATGTCCCCCAATCTTGATTTGGGGTCCTATAATTTCATGTCTGTGAGGACGCGATTGTCCATGTAAAACTAAGGCAGTTTGGCTCTATCCTCAATACTTTTATGTTTAAAAAAGATTGATGAACTGTTTGTAGGCTTGGAAAGGTAAAGAGTTATACTATGTTAATTTCTTTGTCTGGAATTGCGAAAAATTCTCCTCGAGGAAAACGGCATAGGATTTGGATGGCCTTCTACAATATATGGCTTCCATAGATAAACTTTCCATAATGGTAAGTTGTGTCTCTTTTTATTGCAATTGTTCTCTTAGACTTGTGTTCTCTTTCTATAGTTTCTCCCTCATGACTAACTTCCTTCATTTAAAGTCATTCACTTACTTTCCCATTTCAATAAATTTCTCCTCTATGAGGCCAACATCTTTTACCTTTGTGGATTTTTTAATTTTCATCCATCTATGTGTTCTACCTCTTTCCTTCTCCAACTCAAAGAAGAGTGGTATAGAAAATTTATCAAGTATAATCCTACCTCCCTAAAAATATTGTAGTAGGATTCTGGATTAGGTTGTGGATCAGTCTCCTGGAATTCTTGGAGACCATTTTCCTCTAATTTTGGTGTGGCGGCCTCTTCTTATAACATTTCATGTTTTTGTTGTAGCAGCCCTTATTTCTCCTATAGCTCCTTTGTCTATCCTATATCTCTTCAGTTTCCTCTTGTAATAGGGAAACTCGTTTCTTGAGCCTGTTAAATGTGACTAATTTAGTGGTGGACCTCTCTATCAGAAGCACAGGTTTCCTAGTCTTGGCCTTAGGATAGGTTACTTCTTTAATATTTCCCTCACTAGGTCCCACTTCTTACCTATTGCCCATTGCTTCATCAATGGTAATAGGGATTTTTGAATGAGGATGAGGCTTCCCTTTCTTTATATTGATGATATTACTTGTTTTAAAGAATAAGGGTTCTTTCCTTGGTGTTTATGGTGATGGAAATATGTCAATGAAGGGGTTCTCTCTGATGTGAAGTCCTAATTAGACCTCACACTATTTGGAATGGGAGCCCCATCCAGGGTATCAACCTGATTTCCATATATTCTTGAAGATATTCCTTAGCTCTAAATGTCAGCAAGAAAGAGGAGTGTAGAGGTTCCTTCAAAAATCAAGTGAATGTTCTTAGTGAGTGTTCCGTTGTAAGTGTGTTAAGGTTCTTATACTATGGAGGGGACATAAAAGCGAGTCTCTAAGAGAGATGTAATAGTAACACCCTAGTAGAGACACATGCAACCAAGAAGGATTTGTCTAACATCCAGCAGAATATTCCACAAAATATGTGACAATCATTACAACCAATCAATGAGAAATTTTTGTCTAGTATCTAGTGGAATGGTCCACAAGGATGGCACAACAATAACAACCATTACAACACATTCTCAATATGATAAGTACTAAAATAACTAAAATAGTTGAACTACTTTGGCACAAATGAAAGCAAACACCAAATACAAACATCTGTAAAGTAGTCTTACAAATGTTCATAATCCATGCATTAAGAATGTGCTAGCCATGAAGGAATTTTTTATTAAGTCAATGTTCCAAGACATGTATACAATGAACACCACTAGCTCCAATAGTGGAGCGTTGGATCCACTCCTTGCTCCCCAAAAGAACTAGATTGTCTCTTTAATGCCTTACGGGAGCATTGAAGATGAAAAAGTCAATTTCTCGTATAATGAGGGTGTATATATAACCAATGGGGTGATACTTCACATCCTTGTGACTCTTCAACTAACCTCATGACTGTTTCACTTCCTATGAATTTTTGACTTTACATGGCTTTTTCTATTTTTCACTTCAAAATACATTTTGAATAGATAATTACATAATCCAAAATAATGATTTGGAATATGATGATTCATGATAGGACATGACATAACACTAATGACATGGACTGCATGATGATGTGGGAGTGCCAAGCTATCCTCATTTTTTCTTCTTTCCTTGTTCCTTAAATAAGAGATGTATCTAATGTTTCATCTTCAAGATAAATATGCTTTGTTCTTCATATATATGCTTCAAAGGGTTGTGAATCAAATGGAGTCTCCATGCGGTCAGGATCTTTGTTCTTCTATTGTAATCCAATGTTCCTTCATCTTCTCACCTAATGATCATCTTATCTCTTCAGCTCCATATGTGCCTTTTAACACATCCTCCTTCTCCATTTCCTTCTTCATCATATTTCAATAGCATGATAGAGTACCTATATATGAAATCCACTAAGGACAAGACGACATCAATTTGATAAATCCCTAGTCTAAGATGGTGCAGATTGATACAATGACTCAACTGGAACCAAGTGGCTGACTGGAAAAGAGGATGAGTAACTACATAATTACACATCTCAGGTAGTTAGGGGTGAGGCTTGAGCCTTGAGACTGCACAATGCGTATTTTGGGCTAGAATAAGTAAGAATATTACACAGTTTGGGAGCTTAGTGAGACAACTTAAGGGTTGGGCACATATTTAGCCAACTCCATAGTTCTAGAAGATCGAGGACACTATGTGATTATGAAATTGTGTATTTCAAGAGATTAAGGCCAAGGCATGAGCCTTAGGAATGTGTAATATGCAGTTTTGGCTAGGTAGGACAGAGAGGTTGCGTAGTTTTAAGGCTGAGTGAGGAAAACTATGGGGTTTTGCATTGTTTCAGCCAACTACATAGTTCTAGGAGGTAGTGAAGGCTGGGTGATTGTGTAGATGTGGAGTTAAAGATCTTAGGCTTTGAGATTAATCGCAGAGACTACGCAGTTTAGGAAGGTTGGATGAAGCAAAGTTGCTGAGAAGAAATTTGGCTAATTGTGGGATCAATGAAACTGCTGTGAACAGTGAAAGTAATTGAGTGTTATCACACACATATAAACTTGAAAAAATAACATAGATCATCCAAAACACATGAACATATACTTCCGTTAGTGTGACAACCTTTGTGACAACTTACAACAAGTGTGACACTAAAGATAATCTTTGTGACGACAATGACAACACTTGTGTGATAGTGCAAGAAACTTTGTAAATGAGCATGAAACATGCCTACATGATAATTATCACAAAAATTACCCCTTGAAACAAACAGATACTCCACTTTACATGATGAATGACAATTCCCATGCCAAAATACGACACTTGATATATGAAAACAAAAGTGCGAATGACACTTACAATATGTGAACGACAGTGAAAACAATACATGCAAAGGTGAAGATAACATGAAAATGACACTAATTAAAGGAAAATAAAGAAAAAGTGACAGTTGTGAACATAAAAAATAACACTTGCGATGTTAAAAGTGCACAAAACTGATAGTTGGAGAAACTCAACAAAATATAGTTATAATTGCATGAAAAGTGAGGAATTGTCAATGTCAGTGTGCACTAATTTTTGACATGGATTGGACAACGCATAGGTATAGTCTTGATGGATCATGTTATGTTTGTTCAAGAATGCATAAAATGATGAGCTCATGGCCTTATTGTAGGCTAAGCATGTGTCAGCAAGTGATTTTGACACTTCTAATCCAAGGAGAGACCTCAAAAAGCATCTGTTGACCAAGAAGTGACTATGGAATGACCAATCACAATATTCATAGTAGGATCCAAAATTTGAGTGTATGCAAAAGTTTGGAGGGTGCTTTTCACAGCGAAAACACTTGGTTTCCTTCTTCTAGGCTTGATAGGTGTTCCAAGTGTGACCAATGTGTTAACCACTTATTTCTATGTGTATCCTGGTGAGAGGCTTATATGTTATCCTTGAATTTTTATCTCTTAAGGCTTGGAGGTCTCCTCAAAGTTCTATTCCTCTATTATTTGTTTCTTTTCGTTGTTTTCATCGATTTCTTCTTCCTCCTTCTCTTCCTCTTTTCCTTCTCTACCTCCAATATTAGGGGCCAGTGTTCCTTCTTGATGTGTGGAGGCAATGACTTATGTTTCAATGAAAATTTCCATGTCCATGTCTACAAATTCAGTCCATAGCATAGAGTTCCTTAGGTGGCTTAAGGAATTGATAACAATCTGCTTAATGAGGCCATGGTGGGCAATGCGTTGGTTCTTTCCTTCTCTTACTTTCTGACTCATTTCAATGATTGACTGTAAGAGGAAATGTGGAACATTGAGTCTCTATGGAATGGGTAATTTTTCTTTTAACCTTAGCTCATGGAGCAACCTAAAATGATATCCATACACAACTATATGTATTTGTGGATTTGATAGGTTTATTCATCCCAAGGGTAAGCTAGGCTCTCTCTTCTCACTCCTATTTTATCTTCTACAAGATTTTATCTATGAAGGAATAATTTTTTCTTGGTTGTAACACCTACGGCTTTATCCTCCTTGCTTCATCAAACTCCCAAGGATAGGGTAGTTACTCTTCTTATGATTTCAACATTTAAAGGAATGGAAATTCCTCTCATAATAGTAATGGCACTATATTCTTCCTGAGAGTTTAGTGCCATGGAAAATTCTTGAGTTATCTCATCATCATATCCCTTTAATTGTTCAAATAATCCCATCCATTGGTGTCTTAGAAAAATATCCAGAATAGGAGGACGATGATGGATTATTTTTCTGTTGGTGGGTTCTCTTCTATTGAAACTCCCCCCCATTCCTCCTACTTCTCCTTCTTGAGGTTAGTTTTGGGTGTATTTTCAATATTGGTCTCATAGCAGTCTCCGATAAAGAGATAATGTCAAATATTCTCTTTTACCAGAGGAGGAGAAGGATGTTAATTTTTCTATAAAAAAAAAAAATAATTCTCTGTCCCTATCTTGCCTTCTCATATAATAAATTTCAAAGGAAACTACTACATAGTGGTTTGCTACAGGAAACCTGATTCAATCATAATTATTCATGTAGGTGTATGGGAATTAGAGAGGTTGTAGGACACTTAATATTTTCAAGATGATTCCCTTATATTCATGAAGGTTTGAGGAAAATATCTAGTGGTTTTGGCTCCTTTTTTTCCTTTAATTTTCCCCTGTAGCTTCCTTTATGTGCTGCTGTAGAAATTTAGATCCTCTTGTAACACCTCTTGTAGAACCTACAAACACATCCTGTAGCAACTCGGTGGTACCCTAGGCAGTATCTAGTAGCATTTAGCTTTTCTTTCTCCAACTGTTTTCTAGAAATGAGTGATTATGGAAATGGAGTCGAGCATTGTACTTTTTATTATTTTTTGTGGTAAAGGCTCAGAGCACTTTGGGGACTTGGCTCTTGCACGAGTTTTCTAAATCTTTTAACTATTTTTCCCACTCCTCGTAATCATCAACCCACTTAAATTGACTTTTCCACGTTGCATGGTGGTTGAGTAAATTGTAGTTAACTTATCAAAGGTGGCCAAGTTTATTGGCCACCTCCAACCCATAAAATCCCCATTCTCAATCATTAAACACATTTTTTCCATTATGTGCATAAGGAAGAGGTGAGGGGTGTCATACCTAAGCCTACCTAGGATGTCGACTTGTTTGAGATGCCTACATGTTTTTTTGGGATTGATAACAAGATTATGTTGAAGGTGTTAATTTCCTTTGTTTTCATCTGCAAAAATCTTCATAGCATGATGATTCTTGAAGGATAAAATACTTTTTTTTTCTTTTTTTGTTTGTGCAATCTTCTTTCCAGTGCTCATTCTGCTATTGTTGGAACGGATGGATGACTTGACATATTATCTCTAGGGATGATGTGTCCCTTCTCACCTTAAAAAATGACCTCGTGATGCCTGAGGGTGATTGGATATTCTACATGAAGTTCAAAAAAAATGTTGGTTCAGGATTTTGTTGTAACTATGCAAGCTTCTACAAGAAGGATCCCCTTCTTGTAACAGTAACTTCGTTCCTCCTCAATACCTCACATTGCATTGAAGAACTATGAAAAATAATAACAGGTATCTAGACAAGATTAGAATCATTATACTATGGTTTAAGTGGTGAAAACATTGAAGACAAAGTTCTCTCTCTCTCTTATACATATATATATATATATATATTATATATAATATATATATATATATATAGATAGATATATATATATGTGGTAGAGTGGAAATTTTGAGGATGAAATTTGGCTAGATGGAGCGGATGACTGATTAAGGAATTATTGTGGACCTTTTTTAACATTTTGTAAGTAAAATATGACATTTTGGCTCCTTTCTCTAAATGGTTCTACCTCTTGCAACATTTTAGGTTGCTCGTGTGGCAATTCAGGACACTCATGTAGTAGTTTACGACAGACCTATAGCACTTCGAAAAGGAGGAAAAACATGGTTCAATTTTTGGCTAGATGATGGAGAGAGGTAGCGAGGTGAATGAAGAGGATGATAATGCAATGGATTGATCAGAAGGATGGAAAAATGAAGCTGTGGAGCCTATTCTATAACCACTATTATTTTAACTGTCTGGAGTCCTAAAAAAGGGAGATGTTAGAAAAGTTCGTGTAAGGACTCCTCCCTTGTGTCTTATTTCTTTTTTCTCTCTTTTTTGATACATGGATATTTCCTCTGTAGAGGTTTTCAAATTTCATGCGTACCCTAGGTGCCTCAAAGGACGTTTTCACCTAGGATATTTTCATCTTCTTTTTATTTTTTATTTTTTTTTTTGCTTTGGCTGCCTGATAGAGGTTTTCAGCCCTAGAGTTGACCTAATATGCCTCATGGAGGTTTTCATCTAAGAAATTTATTTTTCTTCTTTTCTTGTTTTTAGAATCTTTGTGGACTGAAGGCCATGAGCCTCCCAATCACATTCAACTCTTTTACGATTGAAATAATAAATTCTTCCTTGGACAAAGGTATTATAGAACTTCAACCTGTAACCATTTAGCAGTAAGGGAATACCTTCCTCAACAATTTTTTTGATTTGGATAGACCCATTCTCATGACATCTCTCTATTAGATATGTACCCAACCACCTTGTAATTAAATTTCCCTTGAAATCCTTGAATCTCGAATCATACAACAAAACCCAATCACCTTCTTGAAAAGTCTTCTCCCTAATGTGTTTGTCATGCAAAATCTTCCTTTGTAGTTGGATTACCTCAGTGTGCAGGAGAGCTCGCATCCTAGATTCATCTAAAACATTGATTTGGAGTAACCACTATAGTTGAGATGCAATGAATTCTAAATCTAACTGAGATGTCATCCTTAAAGTGTTCTCTATAAATTCAATGGACAACAAAGCCTTCTTCCCATTAACTAGTTCGAATGGGGTAAATCCAGTGGTGGTCTTCCAAGTTTTGTTGTAGCCCCAAGTGGCTTCTACAAGTATGTCTTCCCAATATTTTATATTTCTTCTAACAACCTTGGTTAAAATGTTCTCCAATGTTCTATTTGTGACCTCCACCTACCCATTTTTCTTAAGGGTGATAGGCAGTGGATGTCATGTGCTTGATGTGGTGCTTCTTCATGATACCTTCAATCTGATTTAAAGTGAACTGTGCTCATTGATTAGTGTCTAACTCTCCTAGAAAACCAAAGGTATAGAATATGTTCTCCCTTAGAAACTATACTACATTATGCATATATGTTGTCTTTACTACCTTTGTTTCAACCCATTTAGTCAAGTAATCAATGTACACAATGATATACTTATTTTGTCCTCATGGGGGATCAATGGGTCCAATGAAATCCATCCGCCACTTATAAAATGGCCCTAGAGTCACTTGATGCTGTAAGGAAATTTCATCCTTAGGGGTGGGACTACCCATCCTTCGACATTAATCAAACCTAGTGGTGTACCTCCTTGTATCTTGATGTAAAGTGGGCTAGTAATAACCTATTTGTAGAACTTTTAAGGTTGTCCTCTTAGCAACAAAGTTCCTCCCACAAGATTAATCATGGCATGCTGAGAGGATGTCAAAGACATCATCTTCCCTCACACATCTCGTCAGGATCTAATATGGCCCCAATATGAAATGATTTCCCCGAATCTAAGTGAATGGGGCACTTTTTCTAACAATCTTGATTTTCTCCTTGGAGGATAGATTAGGAGGGAATGTCTAAGAAACCAAGTAGTTCGATATATCAATAAATCAATGAGAAAGCACTGATATGGAAAAGAGGTGTTCATATGAGAGTTGATCATCTACCATTTCTTCCTTTTTTGTAGGCAAGGTTAGTCTTGACAAGAAATCTACAACCACATTCTCTTTCCTTGGTTTGTCAATAATAGTGAAATAAAATTGCTACAATAATAGCAACCATATAATTATTCTAACATTGACATCAGGTTTATTCATTACTTAATGACTACATATTCAGTGTGAACAAAAGTTTGATAACCATTGATGTAGTGCCTAAACTTATTCAAAGAATGTACCACAATGAAAAGTTCCATTTGAGTGACTATATAATTTAATTCATCTTTACAAAGGTTCTTACAGATGAAATATATATTATAAGTAAATTTTTCTTCCACTTGTCCTAATGATGCCCCTATAGCTTTATCCGATGCATCTGTGTGTATATAGAATGGTAATGCCAAGTTGGGACCTCTAAGGATGGGTGCAATGGTAAGCTTTTCTTTTAGCACTTCGAGGGCCTATTGACAATTATTTGTCCAACAAGAGTTTGAATATTTAGCCTGTAGTCCAAACAATAGTGAAGCCAGTTTACTAAAGTATTTAATGAACCTTCCATAATACCCAACTAATACAACGAAGCTCTTGACATCTCCTTTTTTTTGAGGTATAGGGACCCTTTTAATGATGTTAATTTTGTTTGGGTCAACCTGTATCCCTTCCTTGGATATATAATGGCTAAGGACAGTCCCTGCACTAATAAAAAAATTCACATTTCTCATAAATCAATGAAATATTCATTGCAATTCACTTCTTTAAGACTTTTCATAGATTATAAAGAACTTATTGGAAGTGAAATCCATAAGATGTGAAGTCATCCATGCATATCTCATTAGTGTCATGAACAATTTCAACAAAGTTACTTAAAACTACCCTCTAGAAAGTAGTCGAAGCATTGCACAAATTGAATGGAAGGACCCTATAAGAAAAGGTACCCCGATGACATGTGAATGTGGTCTTATCTTGGTCCTTAGGGTTGATTTGTATTTGGTTGAATCCAATAAATCCATCAAGGAAGGAGAATAATTTATTTCCTGCAAGGACATTTAGGTCTTGGTTAATGAAGGGGAAATGAAAATGGCCCTTCTGTGTATCCTTGTTAGTTTTTATATAGTCAACACAAATCCTCCACTTCCCATTTTTATTCGGGACTAAAGCAAGGGGTGACACCCAATCACTATTTTAAATGGCATATATGAACCGTGCATTAAGTAATTTTTGTAATTCCTCTTTCATAATGTACTTAAGAGTTGGGTTCATCCTTCTTTGGGGTTGGAGCACAAGCTTGCATCACTATTTGATGTAAATATGATGAGTACAGATTAAGGGATGCACACGTTTCATCTTCTTATAATCTGAAGAAAAGGCATCCTTGTGTTTCTTTAGCACACTTCATAATTATTCTCCCTGCTTGACTGAGAGAGATGGGTTGACATTTAGAGTACTTGATGGGATAATATCCACGACCATGGAATGTTCTATGCTAGAGTCAACAGAGCATAAATCATTCCAAGTATTATTCTCAAATTCTTTCAACAGTTCATCAACTAGCATGGCATTGAGGAGCTGATTCTATAAAATATGGTCGATATGGTCATCTTCATCAAGCGCCCCCTATAACAGTATCTAGAGTGCATACTAGGTAGAGGGATGTTTGATAAAATTATTCCTCTTCCTCATCCTTTAACCAAAAGGGAAAATCATGCTAAATATAAGGTTAAGCAGGAGGATACAACACAAATTGTTTTGATAAATTCATTTTCTTAATGGTCATGTTATCAACCCTGCAACTAATGTAGGCATCAGCAGTGGAAAACCAATGTCTTCCTAAGATGAGAGGATAGCCATTAAATTTGGTTTCAATATAGAGGACTTTAAAATCAGTGGGGTACTCCCAGGAGTTAATGGAGACCATAACATCATCAATAAATCCCTCAGGAGCTACTATGGATTTTTCTGCAAGCTGCAATACTGTAGTGGTCTTCCTCAAGTCCCCTTGGAGATTGAGTTTTAATATGGTTTCCCTAGTCATAACATTGATTGCAGCCCCAAGAACAATCGAGGTATTGTAGACCATAATGCCATCAAAGTGAACATCCACTACTAGGCTACGAGGATCCAAGTACTATGGGGAGATTACTCTTCCAACTATCAGATCAGATAGTTGTCCAATAATATTGATAGTGGGGGTATCTCTTCTTCTTCTCCTAGGCCTTTTGAAACATTCCTCCTTTATAAGCTTGTTGTAAATGGGAACATTTTTTATGGTCTAGAGAATGGGTATCTTGACACACAATTTCTTCAATTCTCACAAAAGTTCAGCCTCTTTTGGGGTGTGTTGTTTAGGGTGGAACAAACTTTTAGGATAAGGAGGGGAATTGACTTGAGGAGAACTCTATTCCTTCTCTTATTAAATCTCTTTTGGTGGAGAAGGTAGTTTATTACTAGTAGCACCCTCCCAGACCAAAGGTTGATCACTTGGATTTCCACAACATAAGAAGGATAAAATGTCTCCCCGCCATAAACCTATTGTGTCTACTTATTGTTCAGGTTCAGATTAGATTGAGCAGACATTTGAGGTCACTTAGGTGGTATGGTGAAGGAGTTGTGGTTGATATTGTGGTGGAGGCAGTAGAGAAGGAGGTTGGCCTATCTGTGACATCCACTCTTGTGAGGTGTTGCCCCATTAGGAACATTGCGGTGGATGTGGCTAAAAAAGAGGGTGAGTAGGTTGAGTAGGATATTGAGGAGTATAAGGCCAAGGAGGTTTTGGCCATGATGGATGAGTGGAAGGATACCAATTCTAGAAACGTGCATTCTGATTTGGATGTTAATGTAGATAATGTGCACCTTGCATGCCCTATTGATATGGATGAGGGACTGAAGGCCTTATTTTGTTAATGAAATAGAGCTGCTTTGAACCACCTTATGCACATTGTTATATAGATTTCTGACCTGAGAGAGAGGAAAATTTGTCTGCTGCATGGTTCTCTTCATACACAGAGCATACTTCTATGAAATTCAATGTGTACTCATTCCTAGGGTGTCTCTTAGTGCATCTAGGGAAGAAGATAGCTAGCACCATTTCTTCTTCCTCTTGCTTCCTTTTAATTTGCACAGTATCCATTTTTAGGGCAAAGGTATGAAAAATTTCAATCTTAAAATCCTCCAGCATACTTCCTATCTCATTCTTAATGGTTGTTGTAGAGGGATAGGAAATAACCAAGCCTTGGCTATACCTACCCTTTTCCCTAGCAACCCTAGAGTGATCCCTGAATACAATTTTGATGTCATCATAAGGCAATTGGTAGATATATCTTCCATAAAATTTTTGAGGCTTTCGATTACATCCTCACTAATTCCTCAGAGAAGAACTATCTTGAGTGAATCAGGATCAAGGGTATAGTTAGGCCTCCTATAATTGAGTTCGAACCTTTCCTCATATTCCTCTAAGGATTCATCAAGTCCAATGGTCATCCTAAATACTTCCTCATTTGTTTCCTTGGAGCTACAATAGTCCCTATATTTATCATTGAAGGATTGTTCCATTTGGGCCCAGGTAGTGATGATGTTTCTGGGTAAACTCATAAACCAGCACAAAGCTACATATTTGAGGGTATATGGAAATAAATTTAGTGTGTGTTCATCAAAGTCATAGTCATAGGTCCTATAGACAACAAAAAAATCAAACATGAAGGTGTCAGGGTCATCCGAGGATAGGCCATGGAAATGTGGAAGGGAAACATGGCTTATATTCTTAATTTTTCCGTTTCCATTGGTTTCTCTGATAGGGAAAATCTCATTGTTCCTATTTTCAGCCCTAGTTTGGGTGGTTGAGATAGGTGCTTCTTCTCCTATGGGTTCCTCAAAAATTTGTTGTTGCTTACCTAAAGGGTCTTTTAACTCCCCTGTTGGTAGAGAGGGAAGTTCAAAGTCACCAAAGAAAATGAAGTATGATTGCTTGAGGGGGTGGAGGTTTTTGGTCATAATTTCCCTTGGTTATTCCTACTCCTACGAGGTATGAAAGAACAAGCTTTGATTCTTTGAATTTTTCAGTTTTTTCAAAATAATAAGAATGATGCAAAAAAAAATCAAGTAACTCCTAAGTAAAAATAACACGTACTTAGACACCTCCACAAAATTGATGCGAAAAAAGTGATTAACCTTCATATTTCACCATGGATGTTTAAACGTCCAATGGCTTCTTAACTTAAATTGTCAACCTAGGGTTTATAAAAACTTAGAGGTGAAAATGTTATATGCACAATATGTTAGGTTCTACTCATGTCAACCTCATTCTTGTGATCATATCAAGGTGTTCAAAGACCACTCCTTCAAATAACTAGAGAGAGAAATTCCTATGAAATCAATTCATGATTACAAGGAGACTAACATGATTCTAACTACAAAAGTCAAAATGCCAATCATTAAATGTAAATGATAATTGAAATTACATGAGAGGAAAAGGATTGTCTAGTTCCAAAAATAAACCATGCTACTCTATTTTTGCACTCAATCAAACCAATAGCCTACTTTCATGCATCATTTGTCTATTCACAACTTTCTTGCAAATTAGGAACCCAATCTTCAACACAACTATGAATAAAAATGCTAATTATAATTCTATTTGTTGTCTTATGTTTGCAGTGAGGGCAGGATGGGGTTGGATTGGCCTTAGAGTCTTCCCTAATCATCAAATCAAATATTAGGGGCCATTATTCAAATGAAATATGTAAGGGTCAAAGTATGAAGAAAATCTTGTTGAAGAAAACAACATTACAATACTGCTAGAGGAAGTGCTATAGAAGGCCCTTTTTTTCTACGGGAGGGGGATTTGAGATATTTTTGAGGATGAGAATGGTGCCTTGAAGGTATAAAAATTTGAATGAAGGGTGTGGGAGCCCCATATCCAATCTTAGTACCTCTAAGAGGTCTATCTTGCACCAAATTTTATGCCCACGGTGCCCTTCATTTACCCTAGTAGAGTGACCTTGGTGGAAGAGTTTTGAAGAAATGTGAGGTTTCTAATAGAGAGATGGGAGGGTCTAAGTGTATGAGGAAAGGTGTGACCACCTCTGAAAGTCAAAAAAATCCTTACAAACTAGTCAAACACATGCCTCAAATGATCAATATTACAATAATATAAATTAACATGGAAAGAATGAGTTGAATTTCATTAAAATATAGCCTACCCTACAACACAACCCTAATTGCCAAACCAATGCTAATAACTTCTAAGTTGAAGAAACTAATTTTGTGGAAGTATTACAATCCAACATTTATAAATTTCCAAGAAATCATAAACACATATTTTTGGTTTGTTATTGTATCTCTTCCAGTAAATCTTCCCATAGGAGAAGTGATAGGAAAACTTGCAACTACAAGTTTTGTGATATAACACCTACTAAAACAAGAAAATAAATGCAACCAATTGAACAATAACAAGGAAGAAATATAAGAGAGGGTTGAAAGCCTTTGGTTTGGCCCAAACCAAATGTTTTCAAACCTCCAAAACTAACTTAGATACAGACCAATGTTGAAATTATCATTAACACAAAATAAGTGTCACATACATCATATAAAATATGAGAATAACAATGTCAATCACTAGGCTCTTAGTAGGTACTCCTAGATGCAACAAAAATTTGAATCTTAATGAGCCTTTTGGTTGCCTTATTTAAACAAAAAGTTATTGGAGGGAAAATCCCTTGAAAGAAAGAAGGCTCCCCTGCAAAATTTCAAAATATGTGGATTTGGTTCCCTTGATATTCACATGCAATAGGAGTTCCTCAGTTGTTAGTGAATTCAAACTATTGGTGAGGAATAATTTCTCTCAAACTGAGTTGGAGAGAAAATGAGGTGGACAAGCCGCCTATATTCTCTCTGGGTGTCTCCTCCAAGCCCTTGCATAGTAAATATCTCCAAAAGTGCTTCTTTTTCCTGCATATTAATCACATTAAGCCATGCAATACAATAAGCACCCTTTCGCCTTCTTACTAAGCATATTATCGATAATAATGGGAATTAATGCGAGAGAATGACAGTTTTAAGGGTTGGAGGATATCATAATGACCCTTAAAATATACTTATTGATGGGCCCCATCAGACACCCTTTCTTGCGACTGTGCTTTGCCTACACAGGTGTAACCATTCTAACTGATGTACACTTCTTCTTTTGCTACAAAATTCTCTTTTTCCATTATCATCCACGAACTCAATAACCTTGTCATAGCAATCTACTTTGGTCCTATGGAGGTACAACCAATCCATACACAAACTCATACTATATGGTCCCAATGGAAGTAGATTTAGATGTGCTAATGTAGGCATATCATTTATATCAAATGCACAAGCTCTCACACAATGATGAACTCTCTTCTTGGTACTTATAGCCAACTACACCAACCAAGATTTTACATGCACTTCTTTTCTCAAACTACACTCATCCACTAGGTTAGAATTAACATAACTATAATTATATCTAGGGCCAATAAAAACAAAGACAACTTGATCACATATATTACCTCCCATCTCAATAATGGATGGGTAGTGATATACCTGCTTATTGTCCACAACTGCATAAATTTGAGGAATGCAGTGGCCAACATCCCCAACTCTCTGTGTCTCTTGACTATTGTAGATCTAATACCTGCCATCTTGGTACAATGGACAATCCTTCTAGCAATGATATTTTCCACTAATCCAACACGACAATGGTCCCCTACCATCACCTTTATTATACTGCTCTGTAGGTTGAGGTCCATGTCCCTTCTTAGTTGCATTATGATTTTTGTAAGGAGTAACATTTTCTTTCTCACATCATCCTTGGGCATTTTTCTCTACGACTGCCGTTTACCTTTATATTTCTCACCCCCCTTCAATTCATTATTAGTCTCAACTTTATTTATTTCTCATAACAACACTTCAATTTCCTAATGGATTCCTCCAGTGACCGAGGCTCATCAAACTCAATCCGGTCTCTCTATTTTGTTGGAAACCCAATAATGAACCTTTGAATCTTTTCTTTATCCTCCTTTAGGTAAGGCACATAACTCAAGATATCCATGCACATGCTAACATATTCATCAACCTTGATAGACCTTATATGCATCTGATAAAAATACCTATATTCGTCATCATAATATATTTCAGATAGGTACTTCTTCATGGTGCTGAAAACACGTCACCCAAGGGGTCTCCCTGATGTGAAATCCAAATTATATTTCACCCAATTTTGTGAAGGATCCCCATACCAAATATCAGTCCAATTTCCATATATATCAAAGTTGTGCCTTGTCTCTAACTGTTAGCATAAGAGAGGGATGCAATGGTTTCATTGAAAAGTAAGGGAGGTATGCTTGGTAAGTGTGGATTTGCGACTATGTGAAGGTTCTATACTACAAAAGGGGGGGAGAAAAGTGAGCCTCTAAGTGAGAGGTAATAGTACCACCCAGGAAGAGACACACACGAACCATAAGGATCTATCTAACACCCAGTGGAATAGTTCACATCGGATGCGACAATTTTTACAACCAACAAACACGGAAATATTTGTCTAATATCTCGTGGAAGAGT
The DNA here is from genome assembly GCA_000404065.3 of Pinus taeda. NCBI lineage: Eukaryota > Viridiplantae > Streptophyta > Pinopsida > Pinales > Pinaceae > Pinus > Pinus taeda. The sequence goes on along the minus strand of APFE031336500.1, from coordinate 165,796 downwards.
CCACAAGGATGGGATTGAAATAATAACCATTACAACACATTTCCAGTAAGATAAGCAATAAAATAACTAAAAAAGTTCAAGTATATTAGTAAATGTAAAATAAAACATGAAACACAAACATCCACTGAATAGTCTTACAAACATTCTTAGTCCATGCATGAAGAACATGCTAGCCTTCAAGGTTGTTGTTATGAAACAAAAGATCTAAGAGGCATGCTTACAATGTACATCAATAACCCCAATAGTGGGAGATTGGATCTAATCCTTTCTCCTCAAATAACTATTTGATCTCCCTCTAATTCCTTATGGGATGAACCAAGGTGAAAAAGATCCTCTGCTCATATAATGACGGTGTATATATAACAACGGGTTATGCTTCCCCCTTGTGACTCTTTAACTACCCCCATGACTGTTCGAATTATTATGAAATTTTAACTTACATGACTCTTCATATTCATGTGTGTCCCTTGGAATTCAACTTTAAAATACATTTTGATCACAACACATATCATCCACAATGATGATGTGGCAAATGACAAGTCATGACATGATCCAGGTGGATATTGGTGGCCACCTGCCAAGTCCACCTGGACCCCCACCATTGTCTTTCTCAGCATTTTCAGTTTCCTTAATTGTAGCACAACTTACTATTTTT
>APFE031336500.1:102321-155300 GCA_000404065.3 Pinus taeda | reverse complement strand
AGGCCTGGTGATCAGCCAACGTGGCTCTGATACCAATGAAGCGAACAAAGTTCTTTCTATAAATTAATTACTCCAGAAGACTTGGAATATCAAGATATCCATTAAGGATATAAATAATATATTAAATATGTGAATAAGAATAAGAATGATAATGATTTACAATGGGAACAACAAGCTTGCTTATATATCACGCAAGTGTCTCTTCATGAAGAGTCATGTCCTATTAGACATGCCTCTTCAACCTAATTATTAGCTTAACTTAACTATTATTTATGATTATTATATTTTACATTATATTTATATTATTTATATATTTTATTCGTTACAATGATATTAAGTCTTGAGTTTTGGTCACTAGTTAGTGTCCCTTTGGTTCACTTTGAAATATGAGCTTACATGTTTTAGCTGCAAAGATGTCTTTCTGCATGCTCCCCTTTTGCATCTCCTTCTCCATCATCATGTTATGGTGTAAGATCGAACTTGTATCTATAACTCACTCATGATGATATGACATCAGTCTCAAAACCCCTAACCTAACATAAAGCATTTGTGTTCATGAACTGGGTCAGGACCAGGTGACAAATCAGGAAAGAAGACCCAATGCCTGTGTAATTACGTTGTTCAAGCATCCAAGGTCAGACTTGATCGTTGAAACTACATAGTTTCCATCTCGCGCTAGGATGAGGGAAAAAATTGTGTAGTGCCCCTAAGGGAAAAAATGTCGTAGTTCCCACTTAGGGAAAAAATTTCATAGCTCAAGGAGGTAGTGGAGGCTGTGGGATGGGACCCTAGGAGCACAAACTACACAATTTTAGGAGGTAGTGGGGTCTGGTGGAGGCAAAGGGCACTGTGAGAAGCATATGTGTAGTTTTGGATGCTAAGGGAGGTTGGGCTCTTGTGTATATAACAGTTCCAATAGACAAGGGAAAAACTTGAGCATTGAAGATGTGAAGTGGGCAGTTTAAGGGAGACTAGGAGACAAAACTATGCAATTCTGGGGGTTAATATCAGGAGATGGGCTTAATAATTACACAGAGAAGAAACCATGGAGGATAGGGATTGCACATTATGTAGTTCCAAGTAGAAAGGTCACATCTTAGAGGGTTGAGACTATAGATTGCATAGTTTAGTCAGGGCCCAGTGAAGTTAAGTTGTTGGGTCGAGAAGTTTTTTTTGAAAATAGGTAAGCATTGGATGGGTGATGAACTGAGATGAACCTTGATTGTGATCACATACTTATCATACTTTGATGACATAACAACATATGCCATTGGAATAAGTAAACAAATCATTTCCCTCCATGTCACTGCCTCACGACAAGATATGACAAGTGTGACAATTGTGACACTCAAGATAAGTTTTAAGATGATCGTGATGAAATTGGTACGATAGTGCTCAATACTTTGTGTTTGGATGTGAAAGATGTTTACATGGTTAGGAAAAATCATATACACAAAGATCGATCTTCAAAGACATCATAAAAGGCTTAGAAACATTTTACGACAGCCAAACATGACAAGATATGAAAATTAACCCAAAATGAAAAAGGGGCCAAAAAAGTGCAAGAAAGCTCATGAAATGAGCTCTCATGTTTGCAACAAAAATATAAAATAACAAGGAAGGCTTCAAAATTGAGTGTAAGCCAAAATTTTAGAGGATGTTGCAATAGTTACAATACTTGGTGATACACAGGTTGAACTCAAACTTCTTTATCTTGGTTAATTTATTTCGTGCAGGGCCTTGGTTCTTTAGGGTGTATTAACTCATTGTGTAGATTACTTCGGCCTTCCCACTTACCCCATGAATAGACATGGTCCCCTCTATACCTTCTCAATTGAACGCAACATAAGGTTCAACATAATCACAATGTTTCAAGTTGGGAAGGGTAGTGTAGCTCACGAGCTTAGGATTTTTAGAGTATAATTTTTCATCTCTGGTGTTTCTCTACTACCAGCGTGCCAAGACATTACCTTGGCAAAGTCACGCAGTAACACAAACATTGGTCATCTTCCAGCGAGCCTGGACAGTACCTAGGTGGAGTTTCTTGCTTCACCTCTCTTTATAGGAATCCTTTCTCTTCTTTCCCCTTTATTTATTTATTTAAAGAAAACTACACATTGGTACTTATTTATTTTGGGGCAGAAGAGGGATCCCACCTTATTGAGAGAAAAAGAGGTTGTTCCTTGATAGAAGCATATAGAGAAATCTGATTTGGTTTTTCTCGTTTAGATTTTTCCTCTTCTCTGTTTCTACTAGTTGGATAAGCTTGAGAAAACCAAAGCAGAAAAAACTGAGTATAGGCATGAGGTTTCCGGAGTAGACATGGGTTCATGGTTGGACCAAAACTCTCCTTACGAATGGATCATATTTTCTATCGACACTTTATCGGCCAAAAGATGTAACCAACACAAGGAAGATTTACATAAGTCTAACCAAATGTTGAAGTGTCACAAGACTTTTTATAATTCGGCCACACACATACTAGGAAGCCACAACATGTATAGGCACAACAGTTATTCACATGATAAAAAAAGAGAGAAACAAACAACAAGAAACAAAAACAAAAGAAACAAAAAAAAGGAAAGACAACACACAATAAGGTAACAAAATTAGAATACAAAAAAAGAAGCTGAACCAAAGCATAATGCAAGGGAAAGTAAGAAAAGAATAGAAGGACTGAAGAGAACAACACAGGATGGGTGTGAGAAAAGGAATCTAAGGTGCATCTAATCCTATTCCTAAACTAACAGCTAGGAGGTCGAGGTCATGTATAACAAAATTTCCAATGAAGCAACCATATTTTTTCCCAACCCACATCCATAAATATATGAAAAAAATAAAACACATATAAAGCAATGTGCAATAGAAATATGTGTTACAACTATTACTTTCATTCAATCCACATCCTTACATCTCTGATGGAAACCATAATCAAAGAAACCTTGAAGACTTCTTGCGAATGCACCTTCTTTTGTGTCATCCAGTTTAGAAAGAACAAGAAAAGGATGAAACTTGTTTATTGCAATGAAGATTTCCAACTAATATTTCTCCAACCATTCAGTGATTGGATCATAAAATGCATGATGGTCCTCTTAAAAACCACAAAATATTTGAAAATATGGATTTTCAGTTGGAGGCATGGTATTATAATGAGAATCATGTGAGGGATATAGATCTGATCATATTCATGTCGAGATGGAGAGAACCTGACATAACCATTAGTAGGGACTAAAGTTCCTCAACCACTTGACAAAAATCTGAATAGTAAGATGTTGAATGATAAAGATCGAATAATGTAAAACAACTGTCATTGGATATACTGGTGTGAAAGTAATAATGTGAATGAAAGTCATCAAATTTGGAATAATGATCAGATGAGATGATTAAAGCATCAGATCCCTAGCTTATAATTAACAAAGGTAAATCAATTGAAAATATTTCATAAATGCTTCACATAGTAGAATCATCTTCCTCATGAAACATGCATAACAAACCATTTTCTTGTCACTAGTTTCTGTAGTAACCTTGGTGAAAAGTTCATGCAATAAAATTTAGTAAAGGAAAAATATGACCATGGTTAAGGGACACTTATTCCAAGCTAAACATTGGGAAAACATATCCTATTGGGCATCATTGGATGTGTGTTTTGGCTAAGGAAAATTGGAAAAGGCTAAGGAAAAGGTATTGAAAGGAAAAAAGGCATTTTGACACATTTATTTATGAAAATAAAGGAAATTAGGAGAAAGGGAAGGTAAAAATTCATAGGTTGCACGTGAGGAGGAAAATCAAGGAAAATAATGGAAAATGGAGAAAATAGAGGCCTCATCAATAAAAAGGCTACTGAGGACCAGTCCATGGCATTTTTCAGTGTAATCTCTAGTTAGTGTAGCCTTTTGTTAGTTCAAGTTTGGATCTCTCTCATTATTCTCTCTCTCTCTCTCACTCACTCTTGGTCACTTAGAGTTTTCTTGGAGCACTCTAGTTTGGATCAAGAAAGGAAAAGTAAGCAAAAGGGAAAGGAAGGAAAGCAAGGATCAAGGAAAGGAAAGCAAGATCAAGTAGCTTCAACAAGAATACTTACATGTAACCTTTTGCATGTGCAATTTCCTAGCTGGTTTGGACATGCAAGGATTTGAATGTTGGTATATGGTTCTCTTGTTGTTGGTGGCATGGTTTTTCCAGGCTCTGACAGTGGATTTCAGCCTAGCCTTGCCTTTTTCTAGATGACATGGTATTGGGATGTTTTATTTTGGTTTTTTAACCATTGTTTTCTGGATGGATTTTGGAATTCAAGGAAGAGGTGGTCTCAATTTCCATTCCCAAAGGCCTAGGAATCCCTTGACCGATTTTGGTAGGATACACAGTAAAGCCTGTGGGATTAGTCCTGGTTTAGGGCCTAGTGATCTAGGTTTGGATTGTGGTAAATCTAGAGAGACAAGGAGACTAGAAAAATTATGCAAGGATACTGATGGATTCCAAATGGTATTCCAAATTTTGTTCGATTGTGATCAGAGCATCAACTTTGGTATGATCACAGTTTGATGAGGGTGGTGGTGGTTTAAACTCTAAATTTCCTTGGTTGTTCTTGAATTTTTTTTTTTATGAGATCCCAAGTTCATGCTTGGAATATGGCACATGGGTGACTAGCTAAAAGAGAGATTTGGTTCGGCCATGTCTATGGTCGGGTGGTACATGGAAGTCTCAAACATGGTCGAGTTTCCTATGAGTAATAAAATCTAAGTTCCCTTACTTTTTCACTTGTTTAGATGTGGATTCAATAGTTCTCGTATATCTAATATTTACATGGTTTTATTAAGCATGGTTAAATGACTCGTTCATGTCATGGTTATTTCATGTATTTACTTGTAACTATTAAATGGATGGACACAAGAATTAATTAATGATGTAGTACTTCAATGGAGAAGGAAGTGATCCTTTTGGTTATGTTGCATAAGTTGTTTCAGTCTTTTATGATCTATCTTGTGTCCTAGACCTGAAGGTTGCATGAATGTTAGTCCTAGTTGGGGATGCTGAGACCTATTCCTAAGGTTGATTTTAATCTATCATCATTGTTATCATGCCCTTAATGAATTATGAAGGTTGTAGCAAGTTCTGGGAAGAGGTAGGGATACTGGGCTAAAAAAGTGGCTTAAATCCCATGGTTTCTGGCACATAACTAGAAATTTTGGTCGATAATCACTATAGGTAGGCCTCTGAGAGAGACTTTAGGTTGTTGGTCATCCCCTTTCCCATAGCATGAGGCTGATTATGGCTTAAGATATATAGAATAATAGTGGGACCCAGGGACAAGTTGTCTCAGTGGCTAACTTGTCTCCTAAGGATTATGTTGATGATGTTGGATGATTGTGTGTGATGTTTCACCAATTCCACTTCCTTCAGCTCACATAGGAGGTCGAATCCGATCATAGTAGCCTCTCTTCTCATATTTACCCTGGCTGGTATGGTTAGTTTGGGTAGACCTGGGAGGGGTGTTACAAGTTGGTATCAGAGTGGGTTGCTCTCTCTTTGTGTCATATCTAATGCTACATATATGGGTGAATGTTGATCATGCATGCATGTCAATTTCATGTGTGTCTTTTACACTTGTGTTCCATGTGCTTGTTGCAAAACATCATTTTGATCATGGTTGCAGTAAGGTTATCATGAGGAACTTGATGTCGATTTTATGGAATGCATCATTAGGAGTATATGACTAGTTATATGATTATATAAGTCTTGATTACATCCTTGTATGTTGGGTTTCATTCTTGGTTATTTGATTAGATGTATCAGTATTGTAGGTTGATTACAAGAATTAATCACTTATTCTCGACTACATGCAGGTATGTGTATGTGTAGTTTACAGTTACATGAGGAAATGTGTACAATGGAATAATAGTTGTTGTCATGCATGAGGTCATAGCATGCATCATTGATGTGGCCTTGCATTGATGACTAGGCCCTAGCTAGTATGATGTTTATGCATTGATGCATTATTTGATATATGTCTATATGTTATTATGGTTATGTTATACATGCATCAAATTGATTTGATGATCTTGAAGATAAGGTATCCTCCCTAAGTTATGCTAACATATGATGGTTTATTGTAATTGGTTTAGATGACATAATATGAATTGCAGAAAGAGATCAAATGGCTATAAATGTGGTAGACTACATAGAATATCCCTATGCATTAGATGATCAGCACAATGTGGGGCACTATTTTGACTTGGCAGACAAATTGAGAATATTGAGGGAAGAAATAAGGAGTCGAAAAGAAAATAATGACAAGATCATGTAGGCACAAGAGAAACAAGCAGAGGTGAATGCAATATTACTTTAGGGTTTGTCATAATTGCAGTGGAAATGGCCACTTTGGATCAGCCATGGACCTGACGACAAAACTATTGGGGAATATGGAAGTTTATGTTGTAGTAGACACAGGTCTTATGGTGGTCACAGCTCAGATATATATGACATGGTTAGGGTAGGCAGGTTGTTGGACATTTCAAATAGGAGTGGTGTTGGACGCATGTATTATTCTAGTTTTGGTTCTGACATGTATCATGATTGTCATCGTTATCATCCTTACCAAAGGAGTGATAGGGGATACCTGCCAGATGAGTTAAAGAATACTAAGCCACCTAAATTTGATGGAGAGATGAAGAAATCACAAGATACATAGGCTTTGTTTCTTGGTATGAGGAAATCCTTTATATTGCATGATTATTCAGAAAACATGAAAGCAAAGATAGCCACTTTTAGTCTCAAAGGTAAAGAGGATATTTGGTGGGAAGATGTGAAGAATGCTAGAGGTGTTGATGAAGATGATTTGACTTGGAACGCATTTGAAAGGATCTTCAAGATGAATTAATTTTATGAGAGATACTCTGATGACAAGCCTAAGGCGTTTTACAAGTTTCATATGGGTTCTATGAGAGATGATGAGTATACTAGCAATTTTTTAGATTTGTTGAGATATGTGCCTTACCTCTAGGAGGAGAAGGCCAAGGTTCAGAGATTCATCAGTGGGCTTCCAATAACATACAAACACCAGATTGAGTTCAACGATCCTAGATCATTTGAGGTGGACATCCAAAAGTTAAAGCATTGTTATAAGTAGTCAAAGCGCAAGGTTGAGCCAAAGTGTGACTTGAAAAGAAATGACAAAGCTAAAGTAAAATGGCCACCAAAGCAAGGAAGACCTCAAAATGCAAGTGAGAAATAAAATGTAGTTCCTTACAAGAGATTCAATACAATTGGGAAGGGACATGGAGAGAAGCAGGCTAGAGGCGGTGGTAGAGAACCATTGCAGTGTTGGATATGTGGTAAGGATAATCATAAGAAGGATTGTCTACAATATCAGAGTGGTGGTGGACCCCAGATCTATAGTGCTTAGGAGGTACACATAGCTGGTGATGTTGGTAATAACATTCGTTGAACCTAAATAGTTGTGGGAAACATGCAGGAATATCATCAGGTATCGATCACTGAGATGGATGGTAAGCTTTGTGATCAAGTTTTTTCTATTTTGATTGATCCTATATCTAACTATAATTATATTAAACCTGATGTGGTCGATAAGTGTGGTTTGGGAAAAGAAGTGCATGTAGAATATTAGTTGGTACAATTGGCTACAGGTACAAAAAAGTGAGTTCACCATTGGGTAAGAGCTTGTGCACTTGAGTTAAATGGTACACCTACAACAACACATTTGAATGTATTTCCATTAGGTTCATATAGTATGATTTGGGTGTGGATTTCCTATACCTTCACAAAACCAAAGTGGATTGCTTTGAAAATGCTATTGAGTGTGTGGATGATAGTGGTGAAAAGAGGACCTTGCAAGGAAAGAAGAAACCTACATCACTTACGATGGTTACCGCTATGCACGTTAAGTGATGTTGCAGAAAAGGGTGTGTGATGTTTGCATTACACATTTACAATGAGAAGGGTAAGGAGGATGAGGATGTTGATGTGTTGAGAAGGTCCCCATTTTTGTAGGATTTTTAGGATGTATTCCTCGAGGATATTATAGAGTTGCCACCTCATAGGGAGGTAGAATTTTATATTGAGTTGGTACCAAGGACAACTCCAGCATTGAAAGCACCTTATACAATGAGCACAAATGAGTTTCTAGAATTGAAGTTGAATTCAAAGGAAATTTTGGACAAATGATGCATTAGAACCAGTGTATCACCTTGGGGCGCACCAATGTTGTTCATAAATAAGAAATATGGTACTCTTAGATTTTTCATTGACTACAGGCAGTTAAAAAAGGTAATGATCAATAACATGTACACTTTGTCGAGGATTGATGACTTGTTTGATTAGCTAAAGGGAGCAACCATGTTATCTAAGATCAACTTGAGATTGATATGCCACCAGGTACACATCAAAGGAGAGGATATATTCAAGACTACATTTAGGACTAGGTATGGGCATTATGAGTTTGTTGTTGTTGCATTCAGTTGGACTAATTCTCTAACTACATTTTTGTGTTTGATGAATAGTGTGTTGTGTCATTATCTGGACAAGTTTGTTATTGTATTCATTGATGACATAATAGTATATTCTAAGAATGAGGAGGAACATGTCAAGAATTTAGCAGCAATTTTTAGATTGCTGAGAAAGCATCAGTTGTATGTTAATCTTAGCAAGTGAAACTTCTTTCAAACTGAGGTACATTACTTGGGACTGTTGTCTCCAAGGAAGGCATTGCAGTAGATCTAGAAAAGACAAGGGCCATCATGGAATGGGAAGCTCCTAGGAATGTAGATGAGCTGAGATCATTGATGGGATTAGCAAGTTACTATAGGAGGTTCATCAGGAAATTCTCAGGCATTTCATATCCTATCACAACATTGCAGTGGAAAGGTAAGAATTTTGAATGGACAGAGGAACATGAGGCTAGTTTTGAGCAACTTAAGCAACTGTTGTTGACACATGCACCGGTGCTAAAGATTGTGGAACCAAACAAGGAGTTTGTATTATGTATAGATTCTTGCAAGAGGGGACTTGGTGGATTTCTCATGCAAGAAGGACAACTAGTGGGCTATGAGTCATGGAAACTAAATGAGCATGAGCAGAACTACCCAACACATGATCTTGAGCTAGCAGTGATCACATATATATTGAATATGTGGAGACATTATATTCTTGGCATGAGGTTCACATTGATGAGCGATCATAGTGGATTGGGGAACTTATTTGACCAATCGAATCTAAATGGAAAGCAAGCTAGATTGTTGGCTACCCTTAGTGAGTTTGACTTCAAGATCTGATACATCAAATGGAAGGAGAACTGGTTTATAGATGCTCTTAATGGGAAGGTACAGGTAAAATCATATAGCAACTTGAGCTCTTATGGGACATAGTTACATGATATAATTTTATAGGTAAGACAACGAAATGACAAATACAAGTATAGGTGTAGGTATAGGTATAGGTGAAACTAAAGGTACAGTTGAATATGGTGCATACTATCATCTCATGACAGAAGGTTTAGTGAGGTTTTGAGATAAGATATGTGTGCCGAATTCCAGTGAGCTCAAGAAGCTTATCTTGAGGGAGTTGCATATCAATCCATATTCAAGTCATCTAGGATATCAGAAGACATTGATGGTGGTAAACAAGTTCTATTATTGGCCAAATCTAAAGAAGAAAGTGGCAGACATCATGGCTACATGTTTAGATTGTCAGTAGGTAAAGGCAGAATGCAAGCATCTAGGTGGTCTATTACAACCTATAGTGATTCTAGAATTGAAATGGGAGGTCATTTCCATTGATTTCATTATAGGTATATGGAGGATAGTGAAGCAACATGATTATATTATGGTCAAGGTCAACAAGTTGAGCAAGGTAGGTCATTTCATTCGAGTAAAGACTACATATTCAACTAGTGAGGTAGCATAGGTGTTCATCAAAGATGGTGTTCCAAAGAAGATTGTGTCAGATAGCGACATGAAGTTCACCTCCAAGTTCTAGAATGAGGTATTTGTAGCCTTGAGTATAGATTTTGACTTCTGTACAACTCTTCATCCATAGACAGTTGATCAGATAGAAAGGTCCAATAGGATCTTGGAAGATATGCTAAGGACGTACATGATGCACCAGCAAAGGAAATGGGAGGAGTATCTTCCTTTGGCTGAGTTCACATACAATAATGGGTATCAGCAGTCATTTAGGATGAGTCCTTTCGAGGATTTGTATGGATGGAGTTGTAACACTCCCATCAACTAGAGTGATCTAGTGAATAAGGTACTTATTGGACTAGACATGTTGACAGACATGGAGAAGGAAATGTAGGTCATAAAGAAGAATCTAAAGGAAACATAGGATAGGTAGAAGATTTATTTGGATCAACACAGGGTATTCAAGGAGTTTTAGGATGGGGAGAATGTGTATTTGCATATCAAGCTCAAGAAAATATCTTTGAGGATTGGTTCATGTGCCAAGTTGGAACCACGATATTGTGGGCTTTTGAGATCCTCGAGATGATTGGACTAGTGGAATATCGATTTTCACTACCTCCAACAGTGAAATTCCATGATGTTTTCCATATTTCATTGCTTAAGAAGCATATAAAGGATGGTGATAATTTTATTAATTAGTTTGTATTGAAGGTGGAGGAAGAAGAAGAGTTCTAGCCATAGCCTCAGTGCATATTGCAACAGAATCATGTCATGCACAGGAATAGAGCCATACAAAAAGTTAAAGTGTAGTGGAAGCAATTTGAGCCTGAAGAAGCTACATGGGATATCAAATGTGGGCCCTATATCCTTCATTGTTTTCTATTTGAGGCAAATCGGTTTTGGTTTGATGTTTGGTATATGGTTGGCATATGCTTTGCTGATGTTTTGGTATATGTATGTATATGTATATGGATGTAAATATCATAATGAACTGTGTTATAAAGCTCTAGTATGTGGTATGTTGTCATGTTGTAATGATGTTTGACTTTTGAGCAGGTCTTTCATTATAAATACTGCAACGAGCTAAGTTATAAAGCTCCATAGGTAGTATGTTTATTTTTCAGTAGTATTTTTGAGGTCTTGATGTGGTTTAACAATCAGGACAATGTTCCCCAACGGGGAGGGTTCTATAGCAACCCTGGTGCAAAGTTCATGTAATAAAAGTTAATAAAGGAAAAATAAGACCAAGGTTAAGGGACACTTATTCCAACCTAAATATTAGGCAAAGATATCCTAGTCGACATCCCTGGATGTGTCTTTTAGCTAAGGAAAATTGGCAAAGTCTAAGGCAAAGGAATTAAAAGGAAGAAAGACATTTTTGGCACATTTATTTATGAAAATAAAGGAAATTATGAGAAAATGAAGGTAAAACATCATAGGTTTCATGTGAGGAGGAAAATGAAGGAAAATAATGGAAAATAGAGAAAATAGAGGCCTCATCAATAAAAGGGCTTCTGAGGACCAGTTCATAGCTTTTTTCAGTGTAAGATTTAGTTGTTGTAACCTTTTGCTAGTTCAAGTTTGGAGCTCTCTCATTATTCTCTCTGTCTCTCTGACTCTTGTTCACTTAGAGTTTTCTTGGAGAAGTCTAGTTTGGATCAAGGAAGGAAAAACAAGAAAAAGGGAAAGGAAGGAAAGAAAGGATAAAGGAAAGGAAAGCATGATCAAGCAATTTGCAAGTAACCTTTTGCATTTTTAATTTCCTAGTTGGTTTGGACATGGATGGATTTTCATGTTGGTGCATGGTTCTTTTACTATCGGTGGTATGGTTTTTTCAGGTTATGACAGTGGATTTCAGCCCAACCTTGCTTTTTTCGGGATGCCATGGTGTTGTGATGTTTTTTCTTTTTTTTTGAACCTTAGTTGCTGAATGGATTTCAGAATCCGAGGCAGAGGTTGTCTCAAGTTCCATTCCCAAAGGCCTAGGAATCCCTTGAACAATTTTGGCGGGATACACAATAAAGACTGAGGGTGCAGTCTTAGTTTAGGGCCTAGTGTTCTAAGTTTGGATTGCATTAAAGACTGAGATACAAGGGGACAAAAAAATTCCCTCGATACAGTGATATATTGCAGATGGCATTCCATGTTCTGTTAAGTTGTGATTAGAGCACCGGTTTTGGTGTGATCATCGTTCGATGAGGGTGGAGGTGGTTTAACCTCTGTATTACCTTAGTTATTCTTGTATTGGTTGTTCTATGAGATCCAAAATTCATGCCTGGAATATGGCACGAGGGTGACTGGCTAAAAGAGAGATTTTGTTTCGCCATGTCTATGGTTGGGTGATATGTTGAGGTCCCGAATCTGGTCAAATTTTCCTATGAGTAATAAAATCTAAGTCCCCTTACTTTTTCACTTGTTTATATGTGAATTCAACGGCTATCATATCTATGATATTTACATGGTTTTATGATCGTTATAAGCATGGTTAAATGATTGGTTCATTTCTTGGTTCTTTCATGTATTTACTTGTAACTATTAAATGGATGGATACAAGAGTTAATTGATGATGTAGTAGTTCAATGGAGAAGGAGATGATCCTTATGTTTCATAAGTTTTTGCAGTTATTTATGTTTTATTTTGTATTCTAGACCAGTAGGTTACATAGATACCAAGTGTTTGATAGAATATCAGTCCCAGTTGGGGATGCTTAGGCCTATTCCTGAGGTTGATTTTGATATATCATCATTGTTATCATGTCTTTAATGAATTCTGAAGGTCGTAGCAAGTTTTGTGTAGAGGCCAGGATTTTAGGCTAGAAAAGTGGCTTAAATCCTGGGGTTGCTAGCACATAACTGGCAATTTTGGTCCACAATCATTGGAAGACAGGCCTGTGAGAGTGACTTCAAGTTGTTGATCACCCCCTTTCCCATAGAATGAGTGTGACTATGGAATAAGAGATATAGAATAGTAGTGGGACCTACGGACAGACTATCTCAGTGGTTGACTTGTCTCCTAAGGGTTCTCTTGATTATGTTGGGTGACTGTGTGTAATGTTCCATGGATTCCACTTCCTTAAGGTCACATAGGAGGTCAAATATGATCATATTATGTTAGGACATTCCGGCACATAGGAAATAATTAAGTACAACTTGGTCTAGTGTATAGTTAGGTAAAGTGTGTTTCTTTAGTATGTAGTTTATGTAACTTACAATCCGATGGTCACGATATCTTCTAGACATGAAGTGATCTGATTGTTCATCCTCTCCTTTGTATTACCGATACTTGATCTGTGTCTCAGCACCTGATTGGTCCTTGATCTGTATTTAAAGAGAATGGAGGGTCATTTTTTAAGTGACCATTCATAAGAGAATCTTATGTATATTTTCTTTCTTTTACATTAATAAATTTCCTGAAGTCATCGTGTTGGCTCAGGTCGTGCACTATTTCTCTCTTTTAGGGTTTTAACCACGTCAAGAATATTGGTGTACTGATCTGTGATATTTTTGTGAGTGGTGTCCTTTCGTTTTCTATCTAAGGAACTTACCCTGTAAATTCCTACATGGTATTAGACATATTCGAGGGCCGCATTCATTAGTGATAAAAAACTGAAGCTGGTACAATTGCATCTGACTGTCATTTCCCATATCTATTATTTCTAACGGTTTTCAGGCAAAGAGGATTTCTCTATTGTGTTAAGAGCATCTGTTCTAGTGAGGAACCCCTTTCATTTCATGCGAAAAGGTTTCTGGTAGCCCTAGCTACATCATTTTTAAGATCTAGAGGTATATAGTCTTTATTTGTAGTTAGAATTATTTATCTCTTTGTTTATTTTGGTTCATAGTCCTCTATAAAAATATATATATTACCAGATCTACACCTTTCATTTTTGTGTATGCTCTTTGCCCAGTGAATCTGTGTGATTTGGCCAAACTAGAAATATAAATAAAGAATTTTTCTCATGCATATGCTATTTTCCACTGCACATTAGTGTGATCTAAAAATATTAGAAACATTAAGAAAATTATTTACTTTTTGGTCAAATCTAATTTTAAGTTGGGAGGCTTGGATTAATTTTTCTTGCTCGTTTGGTTTGTGTGGTTGTTCTTTTTATTTTGTAGGAAAAATGAGGTTCTTGAAGTAAGCATGCACTCTAAAGCTTCAGTGAGCAAAAAAAAAAACTCTTCCTCCTTTCCAAATATTACTAACCTTTTAAACAAGCTCACTTGGTCTAAAGTTACTTTATGACAATAAAGGTTTTGGGTTCAAGTATTTGTTTTTTAAGTTGTTTTTTCAAAAAACACATGTAACATATGTTTTAAAGTTACTTTATGTAAAAGTATTCTCAGCCATTATAAAAAGTGAGTCACTTATAATTCTAAAGTCAATTGATCTTTTATTTAAGTTAGAATTTAGTGAATAGTTCATAAAGTACCATTATAAAAATGAATTTCACTTATTTATAAAAGTGGGTCACATGAAGTTTTTTTTTTTTTTTAAAGTGAGCTAATTAGAATAAGTTTGGAAAACGGGGTTTTTTTTTTTAAATATAACATTACCATTCACTTCCCAACATCCACGTGGTTCTTCAGCATCTTCAACAACTTCTTTTTCAAAAATCCATAAATTCTTCATCCGTAAGCAGTTTTCAAAGCTGTTTTTTCTTAATCGAAAATTTGTTCCAGATATTTCCATTGGAACACTTAGTTTCAACATCTATGGATTTATTTCCTTTTAAAATATAAATTCCATTTCTAGTTATTCTTAACAACACCAACTACTTCGAATGGTTATCCTACATTATGGATTTACTTGGAAGAAAAGGTCTTCATAAAATAGCCCAAAGCCAAGAGTATAAACATAAAGATGAATATAAGCAAGCCAAATTGGAAAATAATAAAGATCAAGAACGTGGGTTATAGGGATGTCTACTTCTCCATACCTTTGATTCCATATAACATAAATTGATACTCCTGATGAACCAATGAAAGAACTCAATAAAGTTTTTGGAATTAAAAATGAAATTAGAGCCCATTAACTCGAAAATGAGTTGCTTACATTGGACCCTAATAATTTTTCTTCCATTGAATATTTTTTGTCCAAGTTTAAGTCCCTTAGACTTCTCTTGGAAGGTGTTAAGGTTAAGAAAGAAGATGGTTGCCTTATCTATTCTATTCAAGAAAGAAGATGCTAGCCTTATCTATTATATTCTTGCTAAGTGAGGACCATCCTACTCTGTGTTTGTTTCCACCTTCCATTCTACGAAAGAATACTTTATTTCTCAAGGACAATACTCCAAGTCCCCCTTTTTTGATGCATTTTGTGACTCTTTAATAAGACAGGAAGAAAAAATCTTAGATATTGGTCTTCTTAATATTGGAAACTGTTGACACCTAATCATAGGGATTGGGTGAACAATTGTAATTAGTGTAAATAAATAAATAGATAAAATGGAGAGTCATTGGGAGATGAATTGAATAGTCACTCCCTCTTGTATATAATAATGAACAACCTGAATGAATAATATGATTTGATTTGAGGAGTTACCTCCTGGCCTGACATGGTATCAGAGCTAGCTCCAAAAATTAGCTTTTGTGTTGTAACTCCTTGTATCAGTTTTGTCCCTCTATTCTCTCCACTCTCTCCCATATCCTCTGTGCTCTCTGGGCTCTCTGTCGTGTTTCAGGATGGAGTGTTGAACCATCAATGTTCCAAACCTTTTCATTGCAGTTGCCTATGCAGGCTTCGTTGCTAGATCTCTTGGCCTGTGTTACGTTGAGGTAGTTATAACACTAGTGTCTGAGCATTAAATATTCATAGAAGGTGGTTGATCCTTGTGAGTGTGTTTCACACCTCCAACTTACTGTTTATGCCATCCTCACACAGTTATATAATTCTACCTTTCTCTTCATTGTATTACTCCCTTTCGTTATAAAACTCACATCAATATCTATTGCATTGACTGTAATACTGCATTCGGTATTCATTGACCATTACTATGGAGGTATACTCTCTAACTTCCATACATGTTATATGTAATACCCTCACTGGTATCAAAACCTCCACATAGGTATCATACGGCCTCCTATCTCCAAGCTATTTTCATATTCCAATATTCCTTTATAATTTATTTTTTCTCCATATCATATATTCTGAATGCTCCCAAAACTTTGGTATATATAATGTGTATTATGCCTCACAGTTAACTATTTACAACATTTAACTGATTCTATTCATGTGCCAAGTTAGTTTGAGGAACGGAAATTCTTAACAATTCTGCCATAGGTGACCCTGTAAGCTAGTTTACATGTTATGACAACTTCGAAAAAGCCCTTTGGTCATGGATTTTCATCTCATTTGGCTAGAAATATATTTCATGGAGCGATAATCTAGTTGAAATCAATGCACTATCAGCTCTATTTGGCCTCCATATAACTTGGTTCACTGAATTGCCCCTCCCCCATATATACCTTTCCCATATATACCTCTGATATTTACATATCAGAATAATAATTTTTACATTTTTGTCTACATAGCAAGTTTAAATTTTTTCTAGTAGAGGAGAATTTCTTACACAATACACATTTAAATGCATTCGTTGATCTCTATAGTTCGACTAGTTCTCACCAGCAAAGATAAATATCTGGAATGGTTGCAAAAAATCAAACACACTCTCATTTTTAATGAGTTGTGGAAAGGAGTGTGTGTTGGAAATGGAGACAAAGAGCTAGAACAACCTACTTTAGACAAGGAATTCACCATTTGGGAAAATAAGAATAGCAAGGCTTATGCATTGATTGCAACATCAGTAAATGAAGAGGTGATTCGCCATATTTCACCATTTTCAAATTCTTTCGAAGCCTTACTAAAACTGAAGGAAATCTATGAATCAGACTCTGCACTTGAAGTTATTCAACTCATGATTAAACTATTCACCCTTGAATAACAAAATGATGACCCTCTTGCTCTTGCATCAAAAGTAAAATCTATTATGCATGATATCTAAGTCACTAATGTTGAACTGGATATTCCTCTGATAGCTTTTCTCAAGTCACTTTATAGCACTTACTAACATTATCTTGAGTCATTGCAAGTAAATGGAAAGCTCAAAGACATTACCTTTGACTCCCTTGTGAAAAAAAAAATTGAAAGAGAGAAAGCTTTTGGGAAGAAGAGAATTCCTCAGTCTTCTAAAGAGGTCGTGTGCCTTGCACATAGAGAAAATAATCTTGCTCGAGATGTTTCTAGAGGAAGAGGTGGTCGCAGAGGAAGAGGGAGAAATTCCAAAGGCAGGGGGGCAGACACTCCCAAGGAGAAATGTTAGATTTGCACTGCATATGCTACAAAAGAGATGGATCACATGATGCATCAACATGCAAGTTGCCTTGAGACAAAATTGAGTAGGAAAGAAACCAACCAAAAGGTAAAACTAATGACGA
The DNA here is from genome assembly GCA_000404065.3 of Pinus taeda. Lineage (NCBI taxonomy): Eukaryota > Viridiplantae > Streptophyta > Pinopsida > Pinales > Pinaceae > Pinus > Pinus taeda. The sequence continues at coordinate 137,947 of APFE031336500.1, read as the reverse complement.
AGAGAAATGTAAAGCACCTAAATCCACTCACTATGTTATGGCACACTGTAATATTGGAGTAAATGAAGACTTATTTAATGCTTTACTTGCTTCTCGAAAAAATGATTGGTTGCTTGATTCGGGAGCAACTTGCCACATGACTTTTAGAAGAGATTTTTTTTAATAATTTACTGACAATGTTTATGGAGCAGTATATTTTGCAAACAAATCAAAACTCAAGCTATCAGGGCTTGGCACAATCAGGCTTAAATTGCCTGGTCATCCAGACTTTCTTCTACATCATGTTCTCTATCTCCCACAACTGAGGAGAAAGTTTTTGTCCTTGGTCCACATCTGCCGCCAATGACACTCCATTAATATGTTTGATGGCAAGCTTGAGGTGATAAAAGAATCAAACCACTAACTTGTCATGACGGGGATAGAAGAATAAAGGCTTCTCAAGCTACAAGGTACCTTTTCTTGTGCACAAAATCTCTCATACAATTCCCATTATGAAGAAGGTACATTTCCATCAATTTTATTATGGCATGCTATATTTGGACACTTGAACTATGACAGCCTCCCCTTGTTGAAGAAAAATGATGTTTCTAGTTTGCCTACAATTCCTAGGAAACTTAAGCAATGTGATGCTTGCATTCTAGGAAAGCATAACAAATAGTATTTTCATGATTCACATTCCAGAGCACATAGAAAACTTGAACTCATTCAATCATATTTATGTGGTCCAATGCCTGTTCCTTCCATAGATGGAAATAAATATATGATGACATTTATTGATGACTACACCTGAACATGTTGGGTTTATTTATTGAAGAACAAATCAGATGCTTTTCAAACATTCAAGAACTTTCATACATGGATTGAAAATTATGCACAATCTCATATTGGCTCTATTTGCACCGATAATGGAAAATAATACACTTCAAATGAATTTTAAAACTATCTTCGCCAACATGGGATCAAACATCAAACAATCGTGCCTTATAATCCCCAACAAAATTGGCTAGCTGAAAGGATGAATAGGACAATCTTAAATATGGTATGATTCATGATGTTTTTCAAAAATGTAAGATGTTTTGGGCTAATGTAGTTCTATGTGTTGTATATGTAAATAATAGATGTCCATCTAATGCTATTAGAAGCAAGACTCTTCCTGAAATGTGGTATGGGCACATTCCTTTGATAAAGCATCTCAGGGTCTTTGGTTCCACATGTTATGCCTTGATACCAAAGGTACATAGAAATAAACTTGGTGCAAGAGTAGTAAGTGTATCTTCCTAGGGTATTCAAACACCTCCAAAGCATACCATCTCTATGATGAAGTTAATAAAAAGTTTGTTGTATCTAGAGATGTTTTCTTTCTTGAATCATCCAAAACTAACAACGTTGTTGAGCGACAACTTGATCACTTGGATAGATTCACAAATGCAAAATTATTTCAAGAATTTGATAATCAGATTCCACATCTTGAAGGGGGAATTCCTATACTACATCAACTTGTGGAATCTTATTTTGAAGCACTCTAACAACAGATGATACTTTGAGTGATGTGATTGACAGAGTCAGGAGACTCAATCTTGATTCAGTCCCAAGTCAATCAATGGAGTAGCCCGGACCCTATGAGAAAGGTCCCCCAACGTGGATGACAAAGACACTTGAAAGTGTTCATCTTGATGAGGTTGGAAAGACATGAACTAGAAATTCAAGCCAGCAAAATGGAGGTGATGTAGATGACTCTGATTCACCTATTGATATGGATGTTTCTTATGATTGTGAATTGAATTTTTCTAGATATTTTGAACCAACTTCCTTCAAAGAAGTCGCTTCTCATGATGAATGGAAAGAAGCAATGCAAAAGGAGTATGATGCCTTAATAAAGAATGGAACTTGGAAGCTGGTCGATCCTCTATTGGGAACCAAACCAATTGGCTACAAGTGGGTCTATAAGAACTAGTATAAAGCTGATGGCTCACTTGACAAGCACAAAGCCAGGCTTGTGGCCAGAAGTTTTTCAAAAAAGGAAGGGGTTTATTATGAGGAGACTTTTTCCCCCATAACAAAATTGGCAACCATCAGAACACTCTTTTCCCTAGTTTCTTAGAACGGTTAGAAAGTCCATCAAATGGATCTAAAAACTGCTTTCTTGAATGGATATCTAAAAGAGAATGTTTTTATGTCCCAGCCTGACAGATTTGGTGTGAAAGAACATGAACAGAAAGTATGCAAACATGTGAAATCCTTGTATGGCCTCAAACAAGCACTGCAAGCCTAGTATGAAAAACTAACTGAGCATCTTCTGAAACTCAATTTCAAACATTATGATCTTGATGATGCAACTTTGTTTGTTAAGAAGGTTGGAAAAACAATTGTATATCTTGTGGTATATGTAGATGATCTTTTGATGATAGGGAACAATGAGAGCTAAATTGCATCCATAAAGAAGGAATTGAGGAAATGTTTTGAAATGACTGATTTGAGCTATGTTCATTACTATCTTGGTATTGAAGTAACTCAAAATCCAAGGTCGATATTGTTTTATCAAAAGAAATACATTGGAGATCTATTGAATAGGTTTGGCATGAATGAATGCAATCCTATGACTACTCGAATGGAACAAAACTTAAAGCTCACATCCATTGAAGGAAAAGAATTTGAGGACACAATAAAGTATAGAGAGCTTGTAGGAAGTCTCAACAACCTAACTAGTACTAGACCAAACATTTCGTTTGCTATTGGAATCCTCTCTAGTTTATGAGAAAGCCTTGTGAGGGACATTGGTCTGCTACAAAAAGAGTTCTAAAATACTTGAAGGGAACTCAAGACTTTGGAATCAAGTATACACACGTGGGTGACTTCAGCTTGATTGGATACTCTTATTCAGACTTCGATGGAGATAAAGAAATTGCGGTATCTACTTCGGGTTATGCTATCAGTCTTGGATCAAGATTTGTCTCCCAGAGATCATGCAAATAGTCAGTTCTAGCAGATTTCACAATAGAGGCAGAATATGTGGCAGCAACTGAGCCAACAAAAGAAATTGTGTGCCTCAGGAAAATTCTTGAACATTTGTAGGTAAAACAAGTACAATCGACTCTACTCATGATTTACAATACCTTAGCAATAAAGTTGGCCAAGAACCCAAAGTTCCATGATCAAACAAAACACATTAATACAAAATATCATCTGATTCAACATCATGTTGAGGCCAAAACAATCCATCTTCGCCATTGTTCCACTAATGAGCAAATTGCAGACATCTTCACCAAAGCGCTTGGAAGAGAAAAGCTTGAAAGTTTTAGAATGATGCTTGGAATCACCAACATCCCTTCAAAATAGGGGGGAATGTTGACATATAATCATAGGGATTGGGTGAAAAACTGTAATTAGTGTAAATAAATAAATATGGAAAATGGAGAGTCATCGGGAGATGAAATGAATAGTCACTCCCTCTTGTATATGATAATGAACAACCTGAATGAATAATATGATTCAATTTAAGGAGTTACCTCCTGGCCTAAAACAAACTCTTCTAAGCAATACTTACCATCTTGATAGCAACCAAGTTCAAAGAATCCTAAGAAGCAGCATCCTAAAAAGAATGGTCCTAAACCAAACAAGGGTCCTAAGAACTTTTAGTCTCATAATGAAAGATCAATTCAACAAAATGATAAGGAAACTAAAAACAAAGGGAAGAAGACTAATAGATATTGGAACTTTTTGTAATCATGGTGACCACTTAGAATCCATATCCTTTAAGAAGATGGAAGCCTTGGAAGCAGCAATGAAGAAGCATAACATCCATTTGGAGCACTCTCCAACTTTAAATTGAGCTTCAGGAATAACACTTTCTGCATGTGGTTGTTAAGCATCTCGGTCTAGTTATGAACTAAATGTATCTTCTTCTTCTCATTCTTATGAGCAGCTCATTGATTCTGGAGCTTCTTATCACATGGCCAGAAACAAAGCCATTTTTCTTACTTAAATGATTGTAACACAATATATATATATATATATGTTGGTGATGATAGATCTCTTAATGTTGTAGGGACTGGAACTATTGTCTAGACAATGGTCAATTTAATGATGTATTATGTGTTCGTACTTTATCCTGCAACCTTTTATCTGTAAAATGGATAACTCATGCAGGTGAAGGTAAAGCCATTGAATTTTCACCTCATGATGTTGTAATTAAAGACATAAGAGATCCTAGATGGATTTTAGCTACTGGCATTGCTGATGGTTCTACAATGTTGTATAAGTTTAGAAACTTTGGGTCCTCTTCCCTTCCCTCGATATTTGTTGCTCATAATAATGAAGTGAGAAAACTTTGGCATGAGCGATTTGGTCACCTAAACTATTGCTCCCTTCAAAATCTATGTCGATAAAATATGGTGACATGTCTTTGTATGGTATCTTGCAGAGATGGTGTTTGTTTCGAGCATGTACTCAGAAAACATCACCGAGATAGTTTTGAAAAACATGCCTCTTGGCATGCCTGAACCCCTTTACAGCTTGTGCATAGTGATTTATGTTGTCCACTTTCATTTGTTTCATTCTCTAGCTACAAGTATTTCTTAACTTTCATTGATGTTTTCTCTAGACGCACTTTGGTATACTTATTAAAACTCAAGAGTTAACTCTTTAACATGTTCCTCTGCTTTAAGGCCTTTGCTAAGAAATAATATGGACATCAAATTATTAAGCTAAGATATGATAATGCCAAAGAATATGTTAACAACAAATTCATCAACGTTTTTACTCAGCATGGAATTCAATTGCAAAATATTGTTCCATATACTCCACAACAAAATGTTGTAGTTGAAAGGAAGAATCTCACCTTAAAGGAAATGGCTAATTTTATGCTTCAATCTAAAGGAATTAGTCTTAATTTTTGGGTAGAAGCAATTAACTGTGGAAATTACATAATAAATCATACTCCTACTAAGTTTTTAAATAATATCACTTGAGAAGAATCATGGAGATCAATTAATAGAGACTTAAGTCACTTTCATTTTTTGGGAAGTAAAGCATGGGCCCATATTCTTGATGAGAAACATAAAGCCTTAGAACCTAAGAGTGATAAATGTATTGTTGTTCGATATTTTGAAGATGTCAAAGAATATAGACTTCTTCAACCTAAATCCAAAAATGTTATCATTAGAAGATATGTATAGTTTGTTGAAAACATATCTGTCTATGAGCCTAGTTCAGTGGATCTGCCACCTCTCTCTATACCTTCTACTTCTAAAAAATCCTTCTTCAGATGATGACAATGACGATGACAATCCTCCCCCACCTTCTCTGGATCCTGCTTTAGCTCCTCAGCTTCCAAAATGGGTCTATGCTACTCGGGATGCAGTAGGTTCTCTTGCATGTGATCTTACAGATCAACGTCGTACACGTTCTCAGTTTGATAGAGCCTTTTCATGACTAGCTCATGCTTTAGCAAATTATGATCCTAACACCTTTGAAGAAGCTTCAGACCATCCAGATTGGGATGCATCTATGAATGAGTAATATTTTTTATTATTGGAAAATGATACATGGGACCTTGTTCTTCTTCCAAAGGGATGAAAAATTGTTAGATGAAAATTGGTTTATAGAACCAAGTTTGGACCAAATGGAAAAGTTGATAAACATAAAGCTCGTCTTTCTTCTAAGGTTTTTTTCACAAGTTGAAGGCATTGACTATACTGAATCCTTCTCCCTTGTTTCCAAAATGAACTCCATTACAGACTAAAGATGCCTAGTAAGGCACATAAATCCTGAAGAAAAGATAATAGAAATACATATTTTAAAGTAAACCTAGAGAGAAAATTGAAGGACCACATAAATCGAAGAAGTTAAACTGGATAGATGCTAAACATGAACCATTTTTTCGAAGAATTTTGTTTCAGTGAACATACATGATACACAAGAATGCAAATGGAGTTATAGAAAAACATATTGTATGGTAGAAAAAACAAACATAATCTAAAATTGTTACAGACATCAAAAAAGGAGACAAAGTTCATACCCTATTGTTTCTAGAAATTGAATGCTATTGCATCCAACATAGTCACTATAGGAAAAACACATTTTTAAAATTGTGTGCAATTTCCTACCAAAGGGGTGATAACATCTCGAGATCAGTTGCAATTATTTTAGATACCACAAGCACCCAAAGTGTGACCTGTATGCCATAAAACAAATGTGTGTATGTGCATGGTTATCTGTGTAGAAGGCATCAAATACAAATGTCATGCTTTTACAAATTTAATGTTTGATGTTATATGGTTTTTGTTGACGTTGTGAATGAATATGTTACAAAAATATTAAGATTAGTTTCCTGGAATTCATTTCTCTAGTCACAATAAATTATTGTCATGAAAGGGTCTGGTGCTTTAGATACAAATTAGATAAAAATTAGGGGTATGATGTGCCTACATGATATGTTGGCCTTAATTTTGCATTAAGAGCATGGAGTTGTTACTTAGAGCGTGGAGATGTTATATTGTAGCCAGAGGTTGGAAAATTGGAGCATTGTTGCTTAGCATAGATTTTTCTTAGTATTCCTCAATTGCTACTTGTGTGGTTACGGGATTACATAAATGAGTCAATTTATAAAGGAAGTCAATGCTCAAGTTATCAATGCCAGTGATATTGTAAGTGTTGGAGGGTGGAGAGCCAAGTTTCATTGAAGATATGAATATATCACCATGTAATACACACCCTAGACATTGAACCATTCACTAAGGTGTGGTCAATCCATGAGATTTGGAGCATATATAAAAGGTAAACTTTCATTGATTTTAAAGTTAAAATAGCTAGAAGTAAATAACCTTTGAGATGTCATTGATGGTAATGGGTATTTACAATTGAGCAAGAATCTAGTGGGTATCTAAATTGTTTGAGTTTTTTTATTGAAACCTAAGTTGAATTCTAGAGGGATATCTAATGTGTCTTTAACACCAGATTGCATATTCAATATTGAAAAAACACCTTTACAAGAACTCTGTGAGTACATAGACATTGAGATTGTCTATATTATGTTTGTAATTGCAAATATAAATAGAAACCTAGAAATTGGAGGGTTAGGTATCATTTTGGTGTTCTAGAAATAATATTGGATTAAATTAAACAAAGGAGGAAAAGTGTTGAGCTAATCACTGGTTTATAAATCCCATAAGAATATCTTTGTTTCGAAGAAGTTAAGCTTCAACTTTGGAGAGTTATAAGATTTAATGGATATAGGTATATTCGAGTTAAAATATAGTAATGTGGTTTAAAATTATATACATTGACATCAAACTTTGAGGTTGAAACAAAGATATGATTTTATTTTCATGGTTACAAGAAATTTTCATTTCCTATAATAGAGTTTGAGGAAGGTCTTTGGATTCAGATTGAATGCTAGTAGTATTTGCAACCTACCAGAAAATTTTTCACACCACTCAAGCTCCTAAATTTGGACATGATACAGTCCATTACACAAATACTCAACGACTAAAAGATATTTAAAAATAAAAAATATACTTTCTTACATTCTGACCCTAGAAACTCTAGCGAGGAGTGAAAAAATTGCACTAATAAGGACATGAAATATGCTTATATATGCCTTATATTTTGGTGAATTGTTTGCTGCAATCAAGACTTGCATCACCATAATCATTAATCCTTTGAATTTAGATGAAATTTTTGTCTTGATCGTATAAACCCTCAACGTTTTTTTACCCATATAATAAAAAAAACAATTTTAATAAAAATGAATACCTCTTTGATGGCTAAGAGATCTCTAGAGTCAAATTGTATGCCCATGTAAACACAACCATAAGCTCTACACCCAATGGGCTCACCCTTCCTCTACCTAGTCAATGTTTCTCTCCTTAGGCGTTTCTCATGTAGACTCCATTTGGGGTCCTGTTGATGGCCACAAATGACCATTCAACATTATAAGGAGACCAGCTATTAATGGTGCTAGACCTGCCAACATGTCAGGGGATCTCCCCAGTAAGAATTCCCAACTAGACATTAGACCATTTGGAGTAGGAATCCTAGTAGTGGGTAGTATGGTATCACCTTGATTGCAGTTTTACACAAAGGTAAGTAATATGTACTTGTTGGTAGCAAGGGTGTGACCTTGCAAAAAGTCAAGAAAGGTGCATGAAAGGCTCTAAAACATGAAAAGGGGGAAGAGTGTGCCTCTTAGAAACCTCTGATAGCACACATCTTGAATGGGAACACACGAGAAAAAAGTCATCACAAGATGGAAAGCAGGATAGTCGATGATCCAAAGTGATGGATTATATCAACAACACGCTTCAATAAGATTCATACAAATACATACAGAATAGTCCATACATACATGCATGAATTACAGTTACATACTTCATTAAAGTAACTAGGATAGCTTAACTACATTAACAACATATGCATGAAATGTGTTGGCTCTATTATATTAAAAGAGTGAAAGATACAATTATATAGAAAACCATGAAAACCACTAGCCTTGAAAGTGGAACATTACAATCACTACTACCTGCTCCTCCAAAGAAGTGTACTAGCCTTTCACTGTGGAAAAGCCAAGGCTCGTTACAATGGACTCCAAGCTTTCTCTAAGTTATAAATATCAGAAGCTCGACTCCCAAAATCCTATATAATGAGTTTTGAGGTTATATAAATAGAAAAGGGTGGGGTGATCCTTGACATTCCCCTTTGTGACTCTTCAACTACCCTGAGGACTCTTCAACTTACACATGACTGTTACATTCTACTATTGACACTTTGTCTCTCACTATTACAACATGTTTACATTACAATCTACACATGTACCCATGTGAGACAAAAATAGACTTGAGTAAGCCATGAAAGACATCATTAAGACTCAGAAAGCTATGGGAAGACTAACTCTTTGACATCCTCTCGATGATCGATGGTGGTGAATTGATTCCAAGATTGGTAGTCTGTAATGGTGTCCATGTGCTTTCTAGAGACATCCTTTTGAAAGTGAAGTCTTGCCTCCGTTGCATCTGGGTACACTGATTTGGAACCTATTTCCAACTCATCTGATGGCATGTGCATCATAGTCTTAAGTGTAGTCAGACCAACAACATACTCGTGCCTAGTGTCTGCACTCATCTACAAGTCTGCGTTGGTGGCTATCTGCATCAACTAAACAAAGTACATGTCTAGCTCTAGTAGGACTTTGTTCTTTTTCTTCACCTTGGTGAATGTAGCAACCGATGAGATCACATGCATGTGCACAATAACATCCATCCTCCTAAACACCTGTACATGTGAATCCTATAGGTTCGTGATGAGTTGCAAGAGTTCCTCATACTTCCGAATCTAACTCTGGATGTGTGCCTTCAATTCCAGTTCCTTTGGCTTCATCATCTTTGGAAAGTGCAATGGGGATCCCTTGTACCTCATTTTCCATATCTGCATGTGATCGACAACAGTGTGTAATTCTGAAAAGATGCGTGCTCTCCTAGCATAGTGTTGCTGCCAATTGTTGAGATGGACAGCTAACTTATGCACGGTGATGAACATGAAGCATAGCTTTCACATGAATGTATCGAGATACAATATTTTATCTAGTATCGCTCTCCTAAAATCTGCCCTCACAGATGTTGTAACCTACTCTTCTCCCTGCTTGGGTACTTGTATCTCCTTAGCCATGCAGTCACTCCCAGCTATCAAGAATATAACACTCGAGTTGGTGGCTTCGATATATGGTCTTGTAGCATTGATCAATGTAGCTAGATTTCTACGCACATCAGACACGATCACTTTCTCTTCAAAATTTGCAGGAGATACATGGACATCCGGAGTGGGCACTCTGTGTGACTTCACAACTTTGTGTTGTGACTCATTGAAATATATATTGTGCATATCTGCTTCCATATTTTCCTGAAGGATTTCAATGTCTCCTTGATCACTTGGGACTTGCTCTGCTTCTGGATCTATTGAATATGGTGGGTGACCTCTTAGTATTAAGGCATGAGTTCAATGTCCTGATCTAACTTGGGTTGAACTAGATCGGTGTCCATCTGCTCTAGCATTTGTTCAATCTCATAAGAAAAGTCTTTCTCTTGTGACTTCTCACCCTGTCTGCTATGCGTCACCTGCTTAGATGAATCGACAACCTTTATAGGCATAGTTTCATCAATGTGTGCATGTTGCACCTCCTATTTTTCTTGTTCCTGTTGCTCCTCCTTCTCTCTTCTCTGTAGCTCTTTTTCTTCCATAAGTTACTACTTCAACTGCGAAAACTCCTTTTCTACTTCCTCCAACTTCTTCTTCTCTCTTTGCCTTTGCACGATCCTCTTGTCATGTTGTTGCATTTTCACCTCAATCTCCAAAGCTTCTTTCAATAAAGGTGGATTTGCTTTGAAATTGGATCTTTACTTTGCATTTGTGCTATCTGCAACCTTCCTCTTGCCTTTGTCAAGTGTAGGTCTACTGCCCTTTGTTGTTGTTGATGATGTTTATCTCTAAGATGTTGTTGTCGCCTACGTCGCTAACCACTCTACAGCCATGCTAATTGGTTCATTGAGCCTAGAGAAGTTGTAGCAATATCTCCATGGTTCTTCCTTAGGCCAATCACATGCCTTGTGGATTCTAGGATGATACACTCTCACACAGTGGTCCTTCACTAAGAAATGGAGGTCGTATGGATTAAAACTTCTAGTGCTAAACGTGAACCACTTGAATTCCTCCATCTCGGCCTCAGCATGATTGATATTCTGGATCTCATACAACTTGATCTGCAAAGCAAGAGAGGGACAAGGTGCCTTGTTCTTCCTATGCAATCCCACAGATAACCTTGTCGAGATGTGGTATGCAACGTCTTGCATGACCAGCTTATCCATGGAAAAATTCGGCAAAACATGTGGAGCCTTCTCCACATTGTACATTCAGATGAAGGTGCCAAGGGGTGATATATATTAATATGCTATGTCAATCAATGTCTCCATCATTACTTGCATCATGCAAGGTGGATCATGTTCAAAGATCATCCAGTATATGAATAGCTTCACTTGCTAACCATTAGGTGGATGTCAGGCTTGTGTCACTTTTTCCTTCAACCTGAGAGCCAACATGTCAAACAAGTTGAAAGGTCTTCCTTTGTTTTCCAGCTAATCCAACAAAATCACCCAACTCTGCGAGAAGGTTTATGTGCTCTCTTGGCCATATAAGTGGCATGCGAAGATGGCCAAAAGTTGATATGCCTTCCGCAATATCCTTGTCTTCCACACTTGGTTGGGTGTTGTCCTAAGCTTATTTGGCTTTTTCACCCATCTCTTTAAGATGTCTCTTGAGTTTTCACTATTGTTGGGTCTAGTGAAGGGTGTACCCATCATGATCACTAGATGTGGTAAGTAAGACATGTCCTAAAAGTCATTTTCCCTGAAGGTAGCAAGTTTTTTCCCCTAACACTACTCAACACCATTATCTCTATATTAGTATGCGAGACAATCCAGTGGATCATGTCTACACATGGAAAGATGATATACCTGCATGTAATCCAATACAAGGCAGACTTGTGTATGTTGACATAGACCCTGCAATCTTCTAGATTCTCCTAAAATGTGTTTGAAAATATGTCATTGATTTCCTTCCATTTTATATTGATCTCCTTGTCTATGAACATCTTACTGTCTTCATAGATGGGCAAGCTCATAAACACTTGCTCAACTGCATCTCCAGTTGCACTCTCAACGATGTCCTTTGACCTTTCTCTCTTGGAAGCCATTATACTTGTACTGCTAAGAGACATATGAACACCTATGATACCTAGATACAGAGAAACACTCATGGAAAGAAATCTATTATTTGAAAATGGAAAGAAACTTGAGAACTAACATGCAACACACTTGGGTGACTGACTTGAAGGTTTACACAATTTCATGGGGAGGTTGGGAGACTGACTACTAGAACTGCATAGAACATAGTCAGGACTGTCAGTGAGATGAGTGATTGCTGAAACTATGTGAGCACAATCTATCTTGGCTTGCTGAGGACTAAAACTGCATAACGAGTTGTTTCACTCGGCAATGACTACAACCTAGTCAACTGCATCTGTGCAATTCTCAGGGGCAACAGGGCACTGCCTCTCAGAATTGCATAGAACAAGCCTGGGAGGCCATTGTTGGGCAAGCTCTGTGAAAGTCTTTGGAGGAAGGTAGAGCCTTCACTCTCTGAAATGCACAGTGCAAGCCAAGGAAGGTAAGGTACAGGCCAAGGCAACCTAGACCTGTCGATGGGCGACTGAAAACATGAAAAGGTTGAATGAATGTGTGAATATGGGTACAAACAAGTGTGAGTGATCATGCATGAAAACAATGAGTGTGTGATTCAATAAAAGGAAAAACAATCAAGTGTGTGAAGCGAGTCATCGCAATGATGACCGTTAGTGCAAAAACATTGTCATGCATGCAGCAACAGTGAGATGAAAATGAAAATTTAAACCAGTGCTTCTACAAGCTAAAATGCATTAAAATGACAAAAAGCATTCAAAAAAACCAATAAAACAACACTCGCACGAACTGAAATACAAAAAGTGACAAAAAAGCAACAGAAGACATGCAAAGTAGACTTACCCAGAAAAAGTTGAGTTGAGTGTGTTGAATTCTCTTAGATGAAATGTGGGATGCCAAAGCTCCAAGGTTGAAGTGAGGAATGAGATTTGAAGCATCAAATAAACATTTTTGATAAGATCGACGCTTATGACGTGCATGCCACAAATATAAGAAAAAACGAAACTTGCAGGAGGTTTCTAAAACGACTTTTGCATGTAACCCCTAATTGCTAAAAGTGGATCCTTAAAATCTAGGGATATTTTTATTTTTATTTTTTCCTTTTTTCAGTAAAAAACATCCCATGCATGAAAAGTGATATTTCTTAGTCCTGAAGGGAACCAATCAACTTGGGATCACGTGCAATAGGCTGCAAGCCCTGGAGTGACTTTTGCGCAGTCTCTTGGCTGAGTGCATCTGGCTGCCCCTTAAGCTCTATGGAATTTATGGACTAAAGCCTAGGATGGTAGCCATATTTGCGCAAATTTTTTGAGCAAGGACAGTGATGGGCTACTCGATGCGATTTTAAGAAGGAACACTGCATGCTTGCTCTATGCATTTGTGGAGAATAGCAGGCTGCCTTGATTGTCTGCACAATTCTAGAGAGGAATATTGGTTCCCCTCAAGTTTTGTGTAATTTTCAGAGTGAGAACAATAGCTAGAAAATGACCAAGTTCCAGGATGTCATCTTGTGTGTGGAAGGCAAACAAGCTAGCAAACACAATCTGATAAGCCATTGAAACTCAACTAAAGCATATCTACCTAGACAATGCAATATATGTTGCTGGGGATGGTTGGTAAGAACGCTCCAAAATGAAGCTAAAGAAAAATTTTGGAGGGTGTTTGTCACCACTACAACACCACCCGGTTAGTAACATAAATCATCTCCTTTTCCATTTGGAATCGTGGTTCCAACTCATTAAATTAGGTCCAATTACCTTCTCTCTATCTCTACTAGCTTAAAGTATGTATTTTTCTTACCAATAGAGAAGAGACATTAGGTCATCTCTCTTGTTGAGCTTAGGAAAGAAAGTGATCATTGAGATGATCTAGGGCTCAACAAGTCACAACTAAAGTTTTCCTCTTTTATAAGAGAACTTTTAGAAATGTAATGATTAATCTAAATGAAAACTAATCCTAGAATTCAAGAAAAAAGAAATAAATCATAAACCTATCTCGATTAGGAAGATGTGGATCTAACCCAACCGAGAAGAAAGTAATTAAATGATTGGGATTTTAACATGCCTAGTTTTAGGTGAATATATGGTTAATGAAATAGCTCTACTAGCTGATATCATAATTACCAAAACATGCTTTGTTTAGAGACCTATTAATGGTGAATGATTAACCAATAACATTGGGAAATAGTTCACTTAATGTCAATGGTAATGAAATTGAATTTAGATATCATATTACTAAGTAAAAAGTTATCTATAAATTTTATTTGAGCATATGTAAGCAAAGAGAAAAATGATAACAGGCCTATAAGGCCCATGAAATAAATAGCTAATTCAAAAGACAAGCTTCCACATCAAACAATTGTGATAATGTAATAAAGTTTCACATAAATCTACTATTTAAAATGAAATTTTCATTATAAATAGTATTATTTAAAATACAAGTTTATTAAAACTTGGCCTTTGTGCTCCATCCTTGAACTAAACTCCAACAATCTCTTAAAAATCAAACACTTTACAAAAGGAAGAGCTGCAATATTGCATGCTTTTCTTAGACTACAAAGTCCACATTTGGAAAAGACAAATCCCAATGACTCAGATCTGAGCGTTTCCTTCTACTCCTATAGCTTGAAAATTGCTTACAGTAGTGCCTTAGAATTCCCTAGTTGCAAAGAAGAGGAAGCTCCCTCCTTTGAGGAGTCTCTAAAAGTCATATTTATAATTAAAAAATGAAAACGAAAATGAGAAAGTTGTCGGAGAAAGATATTTGCTCCAACAATTTTGATTGGCCAAAATTTCTTTTCCTCTCTTGCCAGAGTAATTCCATTCCTTCTCTTCCTCATCCTTCCAACAACTCTCCTGCCAAAAACCAGTTGAAATTCAGAAATTAAAACCAATTTGGTGAACAAAATAACAAACCCAACTCATTCTCAACAAATTGTTAAATAAGATCATAAACTAAAATCAAAATAAATTTCAAGATTCAATTGCTTATGTTGAGTTTGATTTTCTTTTGAGTAATGTTGGAGGAGGAATTAATAAAAACAATTTTTCTAAAGGCAATAACATTTGCCCAAATCAGCATAAAAAAAAAAAAAAATTGACGTCACTTTTCCTTCTGCTGGATTTCTGGGTTATTAAATGATAATATTGTCTAACATTAACCATCCTATATTATTTTCCTCTATCTTATATTTTCAATGAGCTATTGCAAGCCTCCTTTGGTTGAGTAGATCTCCAGATATGCCTCTCCAAAGATGAAGTGTTAAAAATAATATCAAAATTCTAGAAAATGTCATGCCTCCTAAAATTCAGAAATTATAATTAAATATTCCAGTTCTAATTAAATGTACAATTACAATTAATTAATTTCTAATTAATTACATTAGTAATCAAATATACCATCCAATTAAAATCACTAAATATGTCCAATAGTTATAAGTTTGTATTTACATATAAGTAAGTTAATATAAAATACTCAATACAAAAAGATGTCTATTAAAATAATTAAATAATTTTAAATTAATTGATTTACTAAACAAAAGATTAAAATACTTCATTAAATTTAAAACATATGTGTTTAGTTCTTACACACCATATCTTTCAAATGTTTCATATTAAATAACCATTTTATCAACCACACTTTAATAAAATGGCCCTCGTATTAATCAGTGATTAGAATCGTCGAAGTCAAATGAAGGATAGACATCAGAGGATCAACGACTATTTAAGATATCACAGGAGTGATATCAGAAGTGAAAAATATCGTATTTTTTTAAAACAATTGTTTCTGATATCAAAAGGCCCCGATGTCATATAACATGTCGATGTTTCGATATATGTTATCAGAGGAGAGAGAACCATTGTCATTGGAGGTGAGATAACCTTAGAGGATCGATAATTATTACACATAAGACGTTCTATTAAAATGAAAGTTCTTATATTGTAAAAGTGTTAAGGTATGATAAAAATTTGTTAATGTTTTGACCCAATGTGTGTTTTATATAACCATGTTTTTTTGACTCATCGATGTTTATAATAAGCCCATTGAAGTTATGCAAGAAATCAAAGGAGAGATACTAAGCATATCAGAGGTTTTTTGAAACAAAGTTACAATAAAATAAAATTTCGAGGTCTCAGTGGAATGAGGGTGAAGTATGGTGTGAAGGAGGAGGTGAGGGATATGAGGTTAAGAGTATGGTGGAGTGGGTCAACTCTCATAAACTACAATCACTTGGTAGTTAAAAACCCAATAAAATGAGCTACAACCACTTTGAAATTTAGAGATTTTAGATCTCGTAATTTCTTTTAAATTAGCATTTAATCATAGACTTATGGAATCCAAAAAAATTATAATTTTAATTGTTCTATAATTTGGTTGTAGTGATTTTGTAGGGTCGTTAGCAAAAATTAATTAAAAATCAATATTTACAATAGATTTACAAGAAATAAAATAATATACATTTTGTACATTTTCTAGCCTTGTCGGTGAAACTTATCAAACTACGGATGAACATCATTTGCAAATGGTGTAACCAAATGAGACTAAATGAGAACCGATGGAATGTTTTTGAAATCTTGGATGTAATGAAGAAATCAAAAGAAGAATCTGAAGAAAATAAAAACTTTGGAAAAATTGTAGGACACTTAAGCAAAAGAAAATATTAAAAGGTTATTTAGACAAAATTTATGGAAATGGTTCCCATTATTTGAAATAAATAAGCCAAAAATGGGGGTGTTGTGTTTTCACATCAACGATGACGACATATGGGTAAGAACCAATTATCTATGGTTAAAAGAGGATGAACTTCACTTTACCCAAAAGGTTAAAAATGATGGATTTCATCAAACCGCTAATCAGTAAAACATTTTACATGGGTCCAACATTAAATAAATTAAGAAATATATGTTAAAAAAGGTAAGTACTCAAAGTAGACTGAGTTTAGAATCATGAACCCAAATTTTGGGAAAATTTTATTTTAAGGTTACCACATATGTAAAATACAAGAAGGTAAAGATGAGAGTGTGTTGATAAAGAATATACCCATCGATATGAATGGTCTCTGACATTGCTTCACTAACAACGAGCCTAAAAAAATACCCTGACGAAGATGTCTTTAATTCCATACAAGCATGGCCCCACCAGTGAGCCTCCATAGCCCTCGACGGATTTACTTGTATTTCTCATGCTTTCCCTTTTGATCGCCCTTTTGATAAGAACATTTGTGAGATTTAGTTTATGATATATATGAGTGAAACAAGTGGGACGGTAATAGAGACTTAAACAAATGGATAGAATACTTCCATAATATCCACTCCAAAAATATTTCCCCGCGACTATCAATCAAAGGTTTTATAGAGTGGGGGGATGGGAGGGATCCATTGAATTAAACTCAATTCAATTATTTCCTTGAAAAGTTGAACTATATCACTTATGAAGGATGTGTTTTCCTCCATGGAAAATATTTTAAATCAAGAGGGCATCATGATTCCATAAGTATATAGCTTTAATGGTAGATTAAATTCATTGAGATAGAAAGAGTAGAAGTTTCCCATGTATGCCAAGAAAAATTGAGTGAGGAAATGACCTTCCACATAAATTTTAGCAGAGTCACAAAATCAAACCATGAGTAACGAAAACTGTGAAAAAAGAAATCGAAATTGAAATGAAAGAGGAAAACAACAACTTCAAACATGTCAAAATGAGGAAGAAAAAGTTAAAAGAAAATCCCAAATTAAATATAAACGCAACAAGACTAATTATAGAATGTCTCGACAAAAACTAAAAGAAGATAATCATGTGAATGTTCATTCTATGTTGAGATTTCAATTAATTTTATCTTGCAGTTATAAGAAATGAGGCTCTCAAAACGTAAAGTGAATAGCATCTATGAGGTCAAATGAGGCTAAATGAGAAGTCTTTGTCTGCTGCAAATTTTCTTGTTTCACAACAAAGCTTTCATGAAATCATCTTAACAATTTTCTGATCAAAACAATGTTTGAGAAACAAACTAAAAGGTTGAGGAAATGCCCAATTTAGCTGATGTGAGCTTTAATATTTTTGTTCCAAAAACTTGAAAGAAAGCAAGGAGAACAAGTGTGAAATCTGAGGTGTGTAATAATTCTTGAATTCTTGCAAAACATAGATATAAATCAGGAAAAACTAAAAATGAAATTGAAAAGAAAATGTAAAGAAATGGAAAAGGATGACAATGGGCATATGAAACTTACCATTGGAGAGTTTCATTTGAAATTTTACTTGAGAAATACCATTTTTTCCAACAAAATACAACCTCCCATTTTAATTGGAATTTAAATTATGAAGTTGAACTATTTAAAATCTCATTGACTTGAAATCATCATTTATTAAATCTGAACTAAAGCAAACAGTAAACTAGAAAATTATCTCTCTCATTCAAGGAATTAGAAGCAAACAAAGTCTATAAAAAATGGAAAATCAAGATATGATTCTTTATTAATTGTAGTGGGAATTGTTCTCTTTATATTTCAGATTTCATATTCACTCCATGATTTGAAATTCAAATCAAGTCCCAAACTATATAGTACCTTATATGTATACGGAGAGGACTTTTGAATCTTTTCATGATAAATATGGAGTGATATAACAAAAATTAGACAAAAGAGAATTCAAACATTAATTAACCATGATCCATAGTATTACTTGTTCCAAATTTCTTCATTAGTTGGTTGCATCATCATAGTGGTTGTTGAAGAATGCTTTGAAAATAAAACTAGGATGCATACTAAAATATGGTCGAGATAATGAAATCGGCATCCAATATTGAGATAAATGTAAAAACATAAACGAACGACAAGTGATGAAATTTTCATTAGCCAGGAAGATTGCCGAGAAGAGTAAAAAGAGGCCCATGTGCACACACGATGAATAATGTATATCCATAAAACTTACAAAGTCATCTTAAGAAATGAAATATCTAGGTTTGATAAAATTGTAATTATAAATACATCCAAGTTCTCAAATACCCAAGTAACATTAAAGTCAACTTGAAGATACAAAGATAATCAAAGAGAACCCCATGCGAGCATAATAATAAGTCAAGCTATAAAGTAGTGGATGAATTGACGAGAGGGAAACAAGATTATATTAGCCTGATATCTCACTTAGTCTAAGATGTTAAGAAGAAAAAGGGAAATCTTCGGAAGAAATTTCAATTGATTAATTATAATAACCCAATATACCCATGTTCTGAAATATGAAAAGACTTTGGAAATATTTCTCGCAAAGTCTTTAAATAAAAGTTTCGATAAAAAGCAAGTATCAGGTTACATATTGAATAGAAACGTAATATTGGAAACTTGGATAGAATAATAATTTAATGTGCTTTTACGAGACGTCAGGACTGAGGAGATCGAGTAGAGAAATAAAATAGGCCACATGGATCTTGGACAGACACATTTCAGGAAGTGTTTTAAAATGCTTCCTATATAACATAAACCCAAGAGTCTGATGAGCCAGAAGGTCTGAAATTTTGAGATTTGTAAGGGGCTCTGAATCATCTCGGAAAAAGGAGATGTGACTCAAGCATGTGTAAGATAAATGAGTGTAGTGCAAAGGTTTAGCTCAACAATGGAAAATGTAAGTTTAAGAATGGGCAGAGATAAAATCATGGATAAAATCATTTTATAAATTACTGCAAAATTCAATTTGTGTGATTTTCCTTTGCTTATAGAAAATCTGAATAATAAAGAGTCAAGAATCATTGACTCACATCACTAAATTTGCAAAGAAAGGGGAAAATGCCGAGAAGAAAAAATAAAAAGTACCAAATATTTTGATATGAAAATTGATACTTCCTAAACATGTTGCATAATAGTCACTTTTTTTTATATCTACAACTAATTAAATTTGTTCTTAAAAATCAAGTCTCCAAATTAAGCTAATGAATAGCTACAAAAATAAACAAATAGAAATTAGAAATAAATTAATGAAAAGAGAAATTGACAATAGATGAAGATAAACATGTGAATGCATACCTGGAATAAAATTGACTACAAGTTTACCTCACGAATATTTAAGCTCTCCCATGCATTTCTCGAAAAGTGCATATGCTCAAAATCATCTACTATTTAATCTAAAATAACTATTAAGTAATGAGTTGTTGATTTCCATCTACTTTACAATAACAAGAGTGGGAAAAGTGATCATATAGTAATTCTTAATGAATTGAAAATTGAATTTCTCAATAGCACTTGGCTGTAAAGATTCTTTGGAACTTCATTATTCCTAATTATCCTTACCAAATTTTAACAATGTGATGAAGCTTCACCAAGAAGAATAAGCAAGTATTGTGTAAGAGTAATTTAATAGCTCGCACTTTTCAAACACTCTTTGTATGGGAATGGAGTAAATGAAAAGGAAGCATCATAGCATTATACGTTTATTAGAAATCCGCAATAAAAAAAAGTAACTACAAGCATGGAAGGAATATAAATCTAAACTAATCTATCCCTAACTCTAATTACCTGAAATGGAAACATGACTAGGTACATTCATACTTCTAATGTAACCAACCAAATATTTTATTTCCTACATATATGTAAAAGTCACACATTAGTAACAAAAATACAATTTCAATTGAACCAACATAAATAAATATGAATGTAGTATTTACACTAAATACTAATATATTTATAAAAAATATCTTATTTGCAATCAATTTACTTACAAACATCTCTCCTGAAAAGATTCCTCTAACCAAATCTCTAAGGGATCATAAAAATATGGATGAGTATTCATTGGAAATGGGAAGAAGCCAAATGGGAGATAGGTTGAACAACCATTAGTGTTATGTACATAAAACAAACTATTAATGATCTTCAACGAACATGAAGCATCCAAACATATTTTAAAGGGATTAATGAAATTCGGATGGGACCTTTATGAATCTATCGTAAGATCATTGGTTAAAATAAGAGGCTCAACATATTGAATCAATGTATTCAAAAGAGATTATTCATGTTGAAAATGAACTCTAGAAGGAAAAGTTAACTGATAGAAATAAGCATCAAATGGAATTGGAAGATCATCATCACTTCAAGGTCATGATTTGAATTTTTTTGATTCTTGTTCACATTTTAGCAATGCACATTGTGAATTTTGAATAGTTAGTTGCTCAAGATGCTAGCAAATGATATCAAAAAATTGAAAAATGAAAATAGAAAAAAATATGAAATCAAATAAGATAGATGAAAGAAAATAATAAAATCAAATCGTAGATTACAATATTGTTACAATTAGTATTACATCACAATTGTGACAGATTTGAAATGATTTCCTTCGCACACGAACTAGCCAAAATAATACAATTAAAATGAAGATATTGTGGAAGAGAGAAAGAATAAAAATTAGGAAGAGGAGTGAGAACTTCATCATCATAGGAATCATAAATTGGAATGGGTTCTTAAATGCTGAAATTAGGAATATGATTTATTGTTCGAAAATGAAAATTATTTGGAACAATATTTGAGCTAGATTGTTTTTCATTTTCGAACATGATTAGACTTTGATCATGAGGATTTAATTGAGAAGAAGATAGATCAACATCCTCAATGTTACATTAATCATCATAAATAACTTCATGACAATCACTAGTATTATGTTCATTCCCATATGATATATCAAGACAAGAAGGAATGTTAAGCACATGTTTAGAAATGTCGGAAGAATGATCAATGAATGATTCTCTATCCTAATAAAAAGTAATTTCTAATTCATTATTACCAACCTCTTTGTTTTCTGGAACAATATTAATGAAAAGAGGAGATAAATCACTATCAGCAAAAAAATCAGGATAAAGAAAGAAGTGCGAGTCTAAGGAAATGAATTTGAAAATCTCTCTATATACAGACTCACGTGTATTTTCTTCATTGTCAATTTGAGATTGTTTATCATTCATTTGGCTAACAACGCTCTCTTGAAGAATTTTGTTTGGATACCCTAAATTTGACATTTGATTATCATGATAAAATTCAGAAATTTCTACATCAAATTGCATATTAGAATCTCCAATTTTTACTTGTCCTTGGTGATTTAATCACTGATTTTCTGAGTTAATTTCATGTTGATTTTTTGATTTCAATGCAATTGTTTCTTTAATATTATTATTGATTAGAAGGATTTTCCAAGCTTTGTGATTGTGTTTCATTAACATGAGAGAGAACAGTGTGATCATTATTAATGTTATAAGAGGTGTGTACTAAGTGAAGGAATTGATCATGTTAGCACCTAAATCTTCCTTAGGCTGAAGGAAGGAAAAATTCAGGGTAACCATAAACCACGCTCAGTATGCTAGCTAGCCCTACCAGAACAGGAGAGGGCTCTCTCTGTGTCACACTCAGCGAATAGATAAATGAAATGGTTTGAGATGACTTACAATGAAATATTGATCTTAGGATAGTAAGTGAATATGGATATAAGAAACGACTATTATGAATGACTGTGTTTCTAGGATGGTATGGGACCAATGGACCGCAATGAACAAAGAATTTAATACAAAGGCACAGATTACTTCGTGAGGCAAGACAGGCGGAAAGTATAGCAATTTAGTTTAAAGTAACGCAGAGTGGAGAGATTGCTTAGGAGAGTGAAAAGGGCATTAGTACATGAATCCTTTTCAATAAGAAGAAATAACACTGAACATGAAATTTTCCCACAAGCAAAGCAATAAAATTGAATTCTACCTTATCTAGCTTAGAAAATTTCACTGGAAATGAATATGAAATGAACTATGAAACATAAAGAGATACACATGAAACATAAGAGACACATTTTCTACACTCACAACCAGATGACTCTCATGAAACAGAGCCACTTCCTTTCATTAATCCTCTGTCAAAATATACAATGAAGAAACAGAGTTTCTTTCCCACCGTCTCCCAGAAGTTACAAGCCAACAAACCCTTTGCAAATAGTTTGCATACAATATATAGAATGTGCCATGAAGAGATAGAATGCCCAAGGGTTGTGGAGTTACTCGAATCATTACAAAATGGAGGTGGAAAGCCAACCATTAGCTACAGGTGCAGCATTACAAACATGACAAATGGCTTGGGGTGACTGTTTGCCTTCCTTTGCCACTTGGATAGAAGCCAATCTGGGGTGAAAATAATTTAAATTCTGCCTTAGGTGCCGAAAAAGTGAAATGTAGATGAGCAGGCCCACTTCTAGAAAGTTGCGAGTCAAAATTTCACGAAACGGAGGTGAATTCAGCCTTTTTTCCTATATGCGCCGCGCCAAATTCTATACGCGTCGTGCCACTTTGGAGCCTATTTTGAGGCACTTGCAGGAGTCCAAAATGTGCCCAAGTGTGCTTGTTGGAAGGCCTGTCCTGTCTACTTTCCAACCCAAGTGGAATTTATGAATTGGATGCTCATTTGTCCCTCCAAATATTTATTCTCTAAAGATTGCCTCCTATGTGTCAAAATAGGGGCAGAGAGGCCATTTTTTGAGTGTTTTTACCTCCTGGAGACTCAAATCATGCCCAAATTTCTTGTCCAAGCACCAGTAGTCGTGATTTTGCATGCTAAATTTAAAAATGCAAGCCATTTGTCATTTGGAGCTCCCAATCCTACGCGTCGTGCCAGTGGCGCGACGCGTATAGAGAAAAAACCTGTGTTTGTGTCAAAAAATTTCCATGTGACCAAAATTGTCCCAAATTTCTTGAAATTTGGGCTGGAGGTTCTGTAAGAGGCACTACGCTAGGTCACAAAAGCTTCAGCCAATATTCGAAGCCGATCTTGCTCTTTTTCCTCTTTTGCCTCTTTTGTTTCTTTGCTCAATATTGCCTTTAAATTCCTTATTCGTGCCTTGCAAACATGATTGCGTGCCCAATAATGGGTTTTCATGTCCTTGAGCATGTACTTGTCTTTTTTCGCTTTTGCAAATCACTGTGTGTCTCCATCTCATACTTCGATGAATGTTGTGAAGTCATGACTGCTGTGTATACTGTACCTAGGCTGCCCTTTGATGATGGTGTGAGGCTAGGTGCCTTTGTGATATCTGTCACCAAGGGGAACAATGAAACAGAGAGTATTAGGAAGGGAGTAATGTAATGGGAATAGGGGTTATAGGGAGAAATTTTTTTAGGGATATGGGAGGAGTTTGGGTATTTTGATAGGGTAGGGTTTGGGGTGTCATGTTGACCAAATAGTGGAGGGAGAGGGGAGAGGTTTTGGTAGTAATTTAGGGCAGGGATATTAAGAAAATGAGAAAGGGAGGATAGGAAAAATGGTATGTGAGGGGGAAAATGATGGGTGGAATGAAACCTTGGCACAATCAACACACTCTAGCAACCCTAGCCATCATGGTTCTTGGTGATTTCTTATGGTTGATTTCATGCATTTGGTGGAATTTAAACATCTCTATAAACACCATATCATTGAAAAAATTTGATGAGAAAGTGATGTTATAAGGCCTACCTCTCAATTTGATAGGCTTCATCAAAATTTGGAAGTGATTGGGCACTTGTTTCGGCCCTTTGTCTGTGTGCGCCACGCCCTGGGTATGTGTCGCGCCTTTGGTAAATTTCAACTATGGGCAGGCTCTATATGCACCGCACCCTCTATGTGCACCGTGCTCCGAGGTATATGTGCTGCGCCGCTTGAAACCGCCTCCAACTCCCTCAAACACTCACAATTGCACACTTTTCTCTCCTAATCACTTTGCAACGTTTCTTTATGACCTTGATTTGCACAATGACCTTGCTTGCTTGTGGAAACCCTGTGGAATGAAGAATTTTCAGTTCTGGAGGAAGATTTCAGTTAACTTCAAGTCTTTTAGCCCTGTGCACGATGACTCCTATGTGCGTCGCGCCAGTGTAAATTTACACTGGAAAATCTCCCCCTGTGCGCTGCGCTCCCTCTGTGCGCCATGCCCTTTTGCAGGAGCCTTTTGGTGGCCTCCTCGGTGTCCATATTTGGTTTAGGATAGCTCGTTGGAAAGGTCTTTGAGTCTAATTTCCAACTAGAATTTTTCAATTTGGAGTTTGTTTACCCTATCAAAAATCAAATCTCCCAATACTAGTCAAAATGTGCCTAGTGAGGCTACCTCAACGCATAGTGTTGTTGCAGTCAACTTTTGAAGGTGTTCCTCAACTCCAAATTGAGCTCATGATAGCTCATTGGAAATATCTTTGTGTCTACTTATCATTTTACAAATCATAGAAGTAATTTTGCCAACCAAGCTAGGAGAAAACTTGATTTTCCCAAGGTCACTGCAGAGGTGTATCAATTGTCCCAAGGCAATTATATTTTTGACATTGCTCTAAAACCATGACACCTGTGTAAAAAGTGAGGGAGGTTTTTCTTCCTTGGTCTGTTTTGGACAAAAATCTCTCTCAGTTTTCCGAAATTCATCTTTTATTGCTTAGAAACATCATTTGAGTGAAACATATCCCGATGTGTGGGACAAGGGATTTGTCGAGATGAAGCAAAATGAAGGGGATAGGGGGCTTATAAATTCTTGAGAAAATCTTGGAAATTGGGGAGGGATGTTAGAAAGTAGGGGAAAGTGGAATATTAGAAATTGAGTAAGGGGAAGGGGTCCAAAAAGGCAAAACACAGGCCTAGCCTAGAAAATTCCCAAGTTGTAGCAAAAAACTAGGGTTTGTGCAAAAATGAGGAATTTGGGGGATTTTAGTGATGGGAAGTGTTTAATAAGGTACATTATGGATAGGGGAAGGTGTATGAACATTAGGATACAATTTTTTCTGATAATTTGACCATCCAAGAGAAATTAGCTTCAAAACCCTAGGAGAGGGAAATGAACCTTGCCTAGGCGCAAATGAAGCATGAACAAGGTGTAAAATGACCCAGTGGAACTTGACATGATGATGAAAACCCTTTGAATGATGGTACACTCAATTGCATGGTGACATGGAATGTCATTTGGACAACTTTGACAAGGGTAAAATCAAACCCTAGACCTAATGCCTAGTGACCCAATTTTGCTTGAAGACTCACTCAAATGACAACCTTGACACCTTAAAATCACTTTGTAAGAGCATGTTTAATCACTGGAGGAAGGTTGCAAAGACTGAAACTAACATTGGCTCCAATGGGGGATGGTAGCTCTAGCTCCCTGTAGGTGCCAAGAACTACAGATCTTTGGGTGAGCAGACAGTGCCTTTGTCCATTGGGCTATGGAGTCAAAACATGGAAACTGACATTATGCAGATAGACTATGACTGAAGACTCAAACTGAAAACCATAATAAAATGAGACATGACTAAATCTTAACTAAAAAACTGGAAAGATGCTCATATTTGAGCTTATTCAGCAAATCTACCCTAATTACTCTTTCCACCACCCGGTCAAGTGAGATGGAACAACCAATGCAACTAGGTAAGCATTATGGTTGATATTCGATTTCTTCCCAAATGCTTTCTGATGCGCAGGAAAAGGGAAGAACCAAAAGGCAACTCCCATGGAAACTTGGAATCAAGTTAACTGCTGACAAACTTGCAAAGCATGAATTGACTAGATGACTTCAAGAATACTGCAAAAGGATCTTCATAAGATTCACCATTGATTTCCATTAACACATTATTTCTCTGGTCCAAGTAATATTCATAGCTGGATATTAAACTTTTCCTCACATCTACACTGTCTTTCTCTGATGATTGCAGCAAGTGGTCAAAAGGATCCTGAATTTAGTGAAGAACCAAACTCTGTTGTTGATTCCAAAAAGAACCAAAGCCTCCTTTATCAATCTCCTCATATGACTGCAAACTTTGGTATGGGCTATAAAATGAACCATCTGTTAAACAAGGCAATGAAGGTGACCTTTGGAACATATTATTATCGACATTCTCTTTTGTCTCATGGGTGGCTAATGGAGAAGAAGTTTTACAACAAACAGAATCTAACACATGAGCGAAAGGATCATCAAAAACTTGAGGAGACTATTGCGATGTATCTATTGAAATTGTATGACATCCTATTGGTGGTTCATCCTTTTCTTTAGAGATATTATGCAGATTCTGCCTTATAAACTAAAATGCTTCATAACAAAAAAGGTATAGAATCCTCTTGCATCATTAAATCATGTATTTCGGCTACCTCACCTTCATTTGTAATTTGACCTTGAATTATGTTTGGTGGCTGCAAATCTGGTTCTGTATCCAAAATGATTTCATCAATCATTTCACGGGAAGATTTCTTATTAACGACCTGCTAAAAAAATTTGCCATCTGTCTCATCCTCAACATTAAAACTGAGAGATTGTTGATTTCCTACAAGCTTTTAATTTGAAGATTTACTATGCAATTTACCCCCGCAAAACTGAAATGATTCAAAACATAAAGGTAAGGAATCTTCTTGTATCGTTTGATCATATAAACCAACTTCTATGTCTTCATGTGCAACCTGACTATTAATGGAATTTAGGGGCTAGAACTCTGAATATAAGAAGTCTGGAACAAAGTTTTCATCGCCCTCAAGAGCATCCAAATCAAGATTTGTCAATAGCTGATGTCTGATTGCATGGAAATTATCTCTGATGAACTGACATGAATCAAAGCACAAAGGCAAAGATCCTTCACTTACTCCAAAATATGTTGCACTTCCATCATCGTTTCCATAGCTGATATGCATTGGTTGATCACTGTACTCGATTTGTTGTGATCGAACTTCCTCATCCCACAAATTAGCTGTTGATTTTTCTGCAAGATTAGCTTCTGTTTGGAGAGCATAATCATCATCATCATACTAATCAAACTAAGGCAAATCATCAGTATAAAACATGTCATCAAGCATACATGTCATATCAACAGGTCTTTCTTCTCCAAGATGATCTAGAAAACAATCCTTATGACTACTGAGATAAGAAACAAAATGTTTTGGATCAACCACTTGTTCATGAATGCCATTTTCATCTTTTGTAGTCATTTTTATCACCATCTCTTCTACTGCACTCACCAAAATGTCAAGCTTTTCCTCTGAAGTTGTAGTTTTGTTTGGATCCACGTTTTTCATCTCTTCTTCTTTGAACCTTGCCCTTCTGATCAAAAAATGAGCCTCTACATTTACTGCATTGTTTTGCATCACTTCAAGTGTTGCGACATTCTTTTCTCTCAGCTTAAACTCCATTTCCGGATCAAAGGCACCCAGGTAGTGCAAGAGAACATATCCAGGAGGGGGTCTTATATCAACCAGCATTGAATAATAAACTTGATTAAATTTGGCTAAAAATTGTTGTATTGTCTCCCCTGGAAGTCTTTTCAGCTGATTATACTCTTCTACGATAAGGAAAAGGTTCTGTATGATCCTCCACCTGTCAAAAAAAACTTTGATGAACTGCTGTAAATCTGTGATGCTCGCATCAGGAAGGGCTTTGAACCAACTCTGGACTTTGCCTTGCAAAGAAAGGGCAAAAAACCTTATACTGACATCTTCTTCATCAATTTCGAAAAGGTCTAGAAAAGTCTCAACATCCCACACATGTTGCTCAGCATTGACACTCTTACATTCACCGTCAAATCTTGGCAGGTATAGATCAGTTTTTCGGGGAAAGCATTAACAACAGAAGGTAAAACAAGAGATTTATACCTATCTGGGATTATAACAGCTGTAGGAATATATACAAGAGCTATGGGATCAGTTTTGTTTTCTTTAGGCTCATCACTTTGCAGAGAATCATCATAAGATGTAGGAAGAGTAAGGAGGCCAGGATCAAAGGGAAACTCACTATTTACACTTTTTGAATATATCGAGTGAATATTTTGATCACCTTTATCATACAACAAGATCCCAAAAACTTTTAGGGCAACTTCAAGAACAAATAAGAAGTAATCTACAAGAAAGCAAAGTAGAACCTGAATACCATTCCACTTTGGATACCTGAACTTTATGTACGATCCTTCCATTTTCGCAGAGAAAGAGTTAGTCCTCCAGTTGAATCACCATGAAGCACCGATTGCTGGTTTCTTCAATGAATGGAGTCGGCAGGTGAATGATTTCAGCCATCTTCTTATGTCTGATCGTTGTTCACCATCAACCATCAAATCTGAGCTTGATAGATGTACTGGGGCAAAACAATCTTCAAGCAAACCATTTTCTCCCCAATGGATTCGCCACTATGTTAGCACCTAAATCCACCTTAGGCTGAAGGAAGGAAAAATTCAGGGTAACCACAAACCACGCTCAGTCTGGTAGCTAGCCCTACCAGAACAGGAGAGGGCTCTCTCCGTGTCATGCTCAGTGAATAGATAAATGAAACGGTCTGAGATGACTTACAATGAAATATTGATCTGAGGCTAGTAAGTGAATATGGATATAAGAAACGTTTTTTATGAATGACTGTGTTTCTGGGTTGGTATGGGACCAATGGACCATAATGAACAGAGAATTTAATACAAACGCATAGATTACTTCGTGAGGAAAGATAGGCGGAAAGTATAGCAATTTAGTTTGAAGTAACACGGAGTGGAGAGATTGCTTAGGAGAGTGAAAAGGGCATCATTACATGAATCCTTTTCAACAAGAAGAAAGAACACTGAACATGAAATTTTCCCACAGGCAGAGCAATAAAATTGAATTCTACCTTATCTAACTTAGAAAATTTCATTGGAAATGAATATGAAATGAACTATGAAACATAACGAGATACATATGAAACATAAGAGACACATTTTCTACACTCACAACCACATGAATCTCATGAAACAGAGTCATTTCCTTTCATTAATCCTCTGTCAAAATATACAATGAAGAAATAGAGTTTCTTTCCCAGAGTCTCCCAGAAGTTACAAGCCAACCAACCCTTTGCAAATAGTTTGCATACAATATATAGAATGTGCCATGAAGAGATAGAATGCCCAAGGGTTGGGTAGTTACTCGAATCATTACAAAATGGAGGTGGAAAGCCAACCATTAGCTACAGGTGCAGCATTACAAACATGACAAATGGCTTGGGGTGACTGTTTGCCTTCCTTTTCCACTTGGATAGAAGCCAATCTAGGGTGAAAATACTTTAAATTCTATGTTAGGTTCCAAAAAAGTGAAATGTAGATGAGCGGGCCCACTTGTGAAAAGTTGCGAGTCGAAATTTTGCCAAACGGAGGTCAATTGGGCCTTTTTTCCTATATGCATCGCACCAAATTCTATACGCATCGTGCCACTTTGGAGCCTGCTTTGAGGCACCTGTGGGAGTCCAAAATGTACCCAACTATGCTTGTTGGAAAGCTTGTCCTGTCTACTTTCCAACCCAAGTGTAATTTCTGAATTTGGTGCTCATTTCCCCCTCCAAATCTTCATTCTCCCAAGACTGCTTCCTGTGTGTCAAAATAGGGGCAAAGAGGCCATTTTTTGAGTGTTTTTGACCTCCTGGAGACTCAAATCATGCCCAAATTTCTTGTCCAAGAACCAGTAGTCATGATTTTTCATGTTGAATCCAAAAATGCAAGCCATTTTTCATTTGGAGCTCCCAATCCGCGGCGCGTATAGAGAAAAAACCTGTGTTTGTGTCCAAAAATTTTCATGTGACCAAAATTGTCCCAAATTTCTTGAAATTTGGGTTGGAGGTTCTCTAAGAGGCACTATGCTGGGCCAAAAAAGCTTTAGCCAAGATTCAAAGCCGATATTTCTCTTTTGCCTCTTTTGCCTCTTTTGTTGCTTTGCTCAATTTTGCCTTTAAATTCCTTATTCGTGCCTTGCAAACATGATTGCATGCCCAATAATGGTTTTTCATGTGCCTAAGCATGTACTTGTCTTTGTTCTCTTTCACCAATCACTGTGTGTCTCCATCTCATACTCCGATGAATGTTGTGAAGTCATGATTGCTATGTATACTGTACCTAGGTTTCCCTTTGATGATGGTGTGAGGTTGGGTGCCTTTGTGATATCTGTCACCAAGGGAAACAATGAAACAGGGAGTATTAGGAAGCGAGTAATGTAATGGGAATAAGGGTTATAGGGAGAATTTTTTTTAGGGATATGGGAGGATTTTGGGTATTTTGATAGGGTAGGGTTTGGGGCTTTAACAAGGTAGGGTTTGGGGTGTCATGTTGACCAAATAGTGGAGGGATAGGGGAGAGGTTTTGGTAGTAATTTAAAGCAGGGATATTAGGAAAAATGAGAAAGGGAGGATAGGAAAAATGGTAGGTGAGGGGGAAAATGATGGTGGAATGAAACCTTGGCACAATCAACACACTCTAGCAACCCTAGCCATCATGGTTCTTGGTGATTTCTTATGGTTTATTTTATGCATTTGGTGGCATTCAAACATCTCTATAAACACCATATCATTGAAAAAATTTGATGAGCAAGTGATATTATAAGGCCTACCTCTCAATTTGATAGGCTTCACCAAAATTTGGAAGTGATTGGGCACTTGTTTCGGCCTTTTGTCTATGTGTGTCGCGTGTGTGTCACGCACAAAGCCCACTGCACCCCGCGCTAGGTATGCGCCACACCTTTGGTAAATTTCAAATGCGGGCAGGCTCTGTGTGTGTCGTGCCCTCTGTGTGCACCATGCTCCGGGGTATATGTGCCGCGCCGCTTGAAACCGCCTCCAACTCCCTCAAACACTCACAATTGCACACATTGCTCTCCCAATCACTTTGCAACGCTTCTTTATGACATTGATTTACACAATGACCTTGTTTGCTTGTGGAAACCTTGTGGAATGAAGAATTTTCAGTTCTGGAGGAAGATTTCAGTCAACTTCAGGCCTTTCATCCCTGTGCGCGGCGCTAGTGTAAATTTACACTAGAAAATCTCCCTCTATGTGCCGCACTCCCTCTGTGCACCACACCCTTTTGCAGGAGCCTTTTGGAGGCCTTCCCAGTGTCCAAATTGGGTTTAGGATAGCTTGTTGGGAAGGTCTTTGAGTCTAATTTCCAAGAAAACTATAATTGTTTCAATTTAGAGTTCATTTTCCCTATCAAAAATCAAATCTCCCAAGACTGGTTAAAATGTGCCCAGTGAGGCTGCCTCAAGGCAGAGTGCTATTGCAGTCAACTTTTGAAGGTGTTCCCCAACTCAAAATTGAGTTCATGATAGCTCATTGGAAAGCTCCTTGTGTCTAGTTATCATTTTAAAAATCACAAAATCCATTGTTCCAACCAAGCTACGAGAAAACTTGATTTTCCCAAGGTCACTGCAGAGGTGTATCAATTCTCCCAAGGCAAATATATTTTTGACGTTGCTCTAAAACCATGACACCTGTGTAAAAAGTGAGGGGGGTTTTTCTTCCTTGGTCTGTTGTGGACAGAAACTGCTCTCAGTTTTCCGAAATTCATCTTTGATTGCTCAAAAACATCATTGGAGTGAAACATATCCTGATGTGTAGGACAAGGGATTTGTCGAGATGAAGCAAAATGAAGGGGATAGGGGGCTTCTAAATTCTTGATAAAAACTTGGGAAGTGGGGAGCGATGTTAAAAAGTAGGGGAAAGTGTAATCTCAAAAACTGAGTGAGGGGAAGGGGTCTAAAAAGGCAAAACACAGGCCTAGCCTAGAAATTTGCCAAGTTGTAGTAGGAAACTAGGGTTTGCGCGAAAATGAGGAATTTGGGGGGTTTTAGTGATGGGAAGTATCTAATAAGGTACATTATGGATAAGGGAAGGTGTATTAACATCAGGATACAAGTTTTTTCGATGATTTAACCATCCAAGAGAAGTTAGCTTCAAAACCCTAGGAGAGGGAAATGAACCTTGCCTAGGCGCAACTGAAGTATGAACAAGGTATAAAATGACCCAGTGGAACTTGACATGATGATGAAAACCCTTTGAATGATGGTACACTCAGTTGCACGGTGACATGGAATTTCATTTGGACAACTTTTACAAGGGTAAAATGAAACCCTAGACCTAATGCCTAGTGACCAGATTTTGCTTGAAGACTCACTGAAATGACCAAATTTGACCTTGACACCTTAAAATCACTTTGTAAGAGCATGTTTGATCATTGGAGGAAGGCTACAAAGACTGACACTAACAGATCATATATGGAAGATGAAACTTCATCTTGATTAGTATGCACCTCCATATTGGACTTCTTAATTACGTTAATAAAGGTTTAAGAAAATTCATCAAAGATTGTAATGGTTTCATATGGATTAAGAATGCAGGGAAGAGAACAAATATATTCAAACCATTCCATCAATTCAATGTCTGAATATTTATCTTCAAAATTCAATCTTAAGCAATTTAATCAAAATTTAAACATAAAATCTATAAAATATTCATCTTCAAACCTTCCGAAATGTTCAAATTCATCACATACTTGTTCATAATCATAACCATCAAATTCATAAAGTAATTTCATGATAGATTGATCCCAACTGTGAATAGAGGAAACTTGAAGGAATTCACACCATCTTCTCACTTTTTCCAAGAATGTAGGAGTACAGATCATGCATAAAATACTTTCATCAATACCATGAGAAATAAAATTTGAAATTTTTTGAATAATTGGGAGGCATGATCAAATGCAGAAGCATTCTTATTATCGTTAAATTTTACCTCTGAAAAGTGTCTTATTATTTCTGGTGGACTATTGGTGGATGCACGTCCAGAGATACAACTTCAAATTAAAAGTTTGAGAGGAGCCATTATGATTAGAATAAAAATTTAGCATACAAAAACTGTAAAACGCAACAAGTCCTGAGGCCCTCCTTTTAGCACCAAAAATGTTGATGGCCCAAAATGACCATTCAACATTATAATGGAGACCACCCCATCAAGAACATAAAGAAACTCCTCTTCCATTTGGAATGGTGGTTCCAACTAGTTAAATTAGGTACAATTACCTTCTCTTTATCTTTGTTCGCTTAAAGTATGTCTTTTGCTTACCAATAAAGAAGATACATAAGGATCACTTTCTTGCTTGAGCTTAACAAGAGATCTGATCATATGTCTCTTCTCTATTGGTAAGTAAAAGACATATTTTAAGCTAAAAAAGATAGAGAGAATGAAATTGGACCTAGTTTAAACAACTGGAACCACCATTTCAAACGGAAAAGGAGTTGCTTTAAGTTCCTGACCCAGAAGTCTCCCTTATAATGTTGAAAGGTCATTTTGGGTCATCAACAGTTTCAAATCCCATGAAATCCAACGATCACCTTGAGGGAATTCATTCTTTGGCATTTCCATGTAGATATTCATACCCATGTAAACATGGCCATAGGCTCCACACCCAATGAGCTCACTCTTGCTCCACCTAATTGTTCTTGCTCTCCTTAGGGATTTCCGATGTAGACCCCATTTGGGTTCGAATCTCATGAAATCTAATGATCACCTTGAAGGAATTCCTTCTTTGGTGTTTCCATGCAGATATCTGAGTAGAATGTAGTGTTGCAATGTTGTTGTGAGCACTTGATTTGAAATAAGATGTAAAATTTGAAATTAAAAATTAAATTAAAATATAAAGAAAATATATAATAGATAAAGAAAACAAAAGATATAAAATACAATGGGTTAAAATTTTTATTTTAATATCAAATAAAAGTAGTGGTCATTTTATATCGTTAGGTTAAAAATAAAATTTTCCTTCAATTGGATTTCAAAAGTTAAGAAATGGAATTTTGATTCAATGAATATATTTAAAAAAAATACATTTAAAAAAAATTTTTAAAACTATAAATTATTAGAAATAAATAATGCAAAGTTGGCCCACCTATAGACCATCATGTGAAGATGAAGAAGTGTTTATGAAAGTATAACCTTTCATCCAATTTGTAGTAGCCTGAACCCTTTATCACTTTCATGTTTAGATTCCTAAGTAAAACAATTGATTTTTATTATTATAGTACTTCTTAGGTAGTCATATTTTTGTTCCTATACTAAATTAGTCATTCACGTTGGTCATTTTTAGTTGTATTATTTATTAGTTAGTCATATATTTTAACCTAAGATTAAATTAATCTTTTATGTTAGTTTTTTTAGTTGGGTCACTTAAAATTGTTCATTTAAAATGTGGTGACAAACTCTTTAATTCACCTAATCACTAATTTCTCATTTTCTAGTAGTACATCAAAAGCCGAGTTAATGAAACATAAACTTGGAACCTAGAAATATCATGAAGACTATTAACCAAAAATGATATATTATATGTTGAGTACTTGTTTTTTTGGGAAATTTTTTATTCTAGCCATAAGGGAAGCCTCATATTGGGTAACCGCAACCATTACCTCGAAGCGAGGAATCAATTTACATATAAATACATGTTCTTTATTAAAAGAAAAAATGGGCAGAGGGTATGTTACAATTGTAATGCATGAAAATACTCAAACAGAGTAGACCGAAGCAAAAAAAAATGTGAAAGGAGGCAACTGTCATTACAGCTAGAAAGATGTCCAAAATATCTTGGAAATAGCAGAAGGTAGGTGCAAGGAATTTTCCTCTTGCTTGTAAAAGTAATGGGAGTATAGTATATATAGAGATCTAGAAGGTACTCATTAAATTTGCAATTAAACTATTAATTCGATTTCATTTTGTACTTCAATCCAATTTAGGTAATTCAGGTAAGTATTTGATTGTTAATCAAATTTTTGTAAAGCTATATTGTGTTCATCGATTTGACCCATTATTATACCCTCAGAAAAAACACGCAGACAATCCATATTTCTTGAACCGTGCACAGCTTTGGCTTATCATGCTTCATGTCAAAAAAAAATATCTATGCTATTCAATGGATATGTTGAAAGCTCATAAAAAGTTTGGTGTAAAAATGTATTGAAAATATGAGGATACCCTATGACATGATAATTTTGTATCCTTCCCTTATAATGAATAAATAATAAATAAACCATATTTAATGATAACAGAATCATAATACTAATAATATAAAATATATTGATGAGCCGGAATAACAAATTATATTAAATGATTTTTTTATATTTGTTTATTAA
>APFE031336500.1:74521-96447 GCA_000404065.3 Pinus taeda | reverse complement strand
GTATGCATTAGTTTAGAGTGTGAAAAAGTGGAAACATTACTTAATGGGCAAAGAAACAGTAATACATACTGATCATCAACCACTTCAATACCTACACTCCCAAACTAAATTGCAGCAATCAAGACATTACTGATGGATGGGGTTTCTACAACAGTTTCATTTAGTCATCAGATATAAAAAGGGCATACATAACAAGGTTTCCGACATGTTATCTAGATCCATTATAAATGCATCTATCCTACTTAAGCATAATTTTGTGCTGCATGAAAGCTACATAGAACAATATGCTAAGGATATGGACTTTAAAGATGTACATGCAACTTCGAGTCAAGGCAAAAGAGTAGAAGAATTGGACTATCATGTGAAAGACCGACTCTTATATCATTGTGGGAAACTCTGCATTCCACAAACTGAGAGAGTAAAGATAATTAGGGAAGCACACACTTTTATGATATCAAGTCACTTTGGGGTAAGTAAAACAGTTGCACAGCTGCAAAGGTTCTGTTATTGGCCGAAAATGAATGAGAGAGTTTCTAGATATGTGAAGGGATGTGCTATGTGTGCTAAAAGCAAGCCCAGTAATAGAAAACTAGGCTTGTACATTCCCTTGCCAGTTCCTTCTCACCCTTGGGAAAGCATTTCCATGGATTTCATTGGAGGACTGCCTAAATCTAGGAAAGGTCATGATTATCTATATGTTGTTGTGGGTAGGTTCAGCAAAATGTGTATTTTGATACCCTGTAGTAAATGGATTACAGCTGAACAAACTAAAAAATTATTCTTTGAACATATATGGGTTCATTTTGGATTACCCACTTCTATTGTATCTTATCGAGACACCCAATTTGTAGGGAAGTTTTCGTCAAGTCTATGGGAACTAATGGACACCAAATTAAAGAAAAGCATAGCGTTTCATCGACAAACAGATGGCCAGACAGAAGTAGTTAACAGGACGGTGATCCAGTTACTGAGAGGATATTGCAGCAAACATCCTAAGCTTTGGGATGAGCACTTGTGCTATGTGCAACATTCTTACAATAGAGTCAAAGTCTCTTCTACACAGAGATCTCCTTTTGAGACTATTTTAGTTTCATACCAAGGTCTCATTTGGATTTTGTCTTTGGTAAAGATACCATGGTTGATAAACACAGTGATGCGGACAAGGCAACCAGGTTCATTGAACAGATCTAGGAGATCCACCAGGCAGTATAGAAATAGTTGGAAAAGAGCCAGGCCAAGTAC
The DNA here is from genome assembly GCA_000404065.3 of Pinus taeda. Taxonomy (NCBI): domain Eukaryota; kingdom Viridiplantae; phylum Streptophyta; class Pinopsida; order Pinales; family Pinaceae; genus Pinus; species Pinus taeda. The sequence goes on along the minus strand of APFE031336500.1, from coordinate 95,205 downwards.
AAGGCTAGGCATGATAAGCATCAGATGGAGCATAGTTTTCAGGTTGGAGACCAAGTTTGGCTGTATATCAGCAAGGACAAAATGCAAGGTGAAGGTAAAAAGCTAAAACCTATCAGGTATGGACCCTTCAGGATACTTGAGAAGGTTGGTGGGAATGCTTTTCGCCTTGATATGCCAGCTTAAATGCACATCTACTCAGTCATGAATGCAAATTGCTTGAGGTTGTTTGAACCTTAAATGATTGAGGACCTTGAAGAGCAGAGTTAATTACCTTTTGTTGACGACCTGCTACCTGAATATCTTAATGATTTGCGAGAAGATACAGTGTTGGCCAGGAAGGTAAGGACGATGCGCAGTGGACAAGTGGAATACCTCACAATTGGGCTTAAGGGTTCGAAGTCGAGCAGTGCAAAGTGGATTGAGACTGGACAAGTGAGACAACATTTTCCTCACTTAGTCGATGCTTGAAGAAAACCAACTTTTGGTGGTCCAAAATCTTTTTCAGTGAGAAGGCCGTGATCCGAATTAGATCTAAAAAAGACTGTCAAAGAACCTTGACTGTATCAAGTTGAACAAATCCTTGAAAATTCTGAAACAATGATCAAAAACACCTTGAACCAGTGGCAATGGCTGCCAACGTGGAATGACGAGGACCTCGCTCAAAGTGCGTTGATCGAGGCCCATGGAGACTGTGCAGGAGGGCAAATCCGCCCCTGGGAGCCCCTGATCAGGAAAAGAAGGCAGCTTAGCGCTAATCGCGCATTGCTGGGCAAACAAGGCTAAAATGGAAAAGCCTTAAGCACTTGTTGGCATTGGGGGCTAGAGAACCTAGGCGGAGAACCAAAAGTGCTAAAGGACAAAGGTGAGACCCGCGCTCTAGAAAACCGGCAGTATTGATTGGAGCGCCCTTGAATAGTAAGAGGTTTTGGAGGAGAGTGGAGTGATCCTACTCAACAATCGACGCGTGGCAGTGGAGGTGAGAGAAAAACTGCTGTGATTGTGCACTATCGGTTGAGCAAGTCAACCACGCTCGATGCGCGTATGACGTTGTATCAAGTTGAACAAATCCTTGAAAATTTCGAAACAACGATAAAAAACACCTTGAACTAGTGGCAATGGCTGCCAACGTGGAACGATGAGAACCTCGGTCAAAGTGCGTTGATCGAGGCCCATGGAGACTGTGCAGGAGGTCAAAGTAGCACCTGGGAGAGCCATATCAGGAAAAGAAGGTGGCTTAGCGCTAATCGCGCATTGTTGGGCAAACAAGGCTAAAATGGAAAAGCCTTAATCACTCGGTCGCGTTGGGGGCCGGAGAACCATAGGCGGAGAAACAAAAAGTGCTAAAGGACAAAGGCAGGACCTGCGCTCTAGAAAACAGGCGGTATCGATCAGAGTGCCCTTCAATGGTAAGAGGTTTTGGAGGAGAGTGGAGTGATCCCACTCAGCGATCGGCGTGTGGCAGTGGAGGTGAGAGAAAAACTGCCGTGATTGTGCGCTATCAGTCGAGCAAGTCAACCATGCTCGACGTGTGTATGACGTTGGATCTCGAGGAGCCCAGATTGGACGGCTGAGATTGTGCTCGATGGGGGAAGCGTAATCGAAAGGGGATTAAGCTGCGTTCTAAAGGGATTTGGAGTTTGTTTGACTGCCACAGTGGAGACAAAACACATACACGACGTAACGGAAGAAACGAACCGACGAAGCATACTGGCACCAATTAGATGGGGACACATGGCACTTCCCAAGTGTTCATGTTGACGCCGAACAGGGAACTCCGAGCACAGCTGCAGAAGGTGAATCGACATAGCCGGGAGAGGAACCGAACAGGCATAGGGATCGAATGGTTAAAGCCATGAATAGAGACAGTCGAATAGAGGGGATTTTGAGAGGAGTCCAAGCGACCAGGAGAGACAGTGAACAGTGCACCCCAAGAGGAGGAATGAACACAAAGAACACTAAAGCCAAGCAGAGGAGACAGAGGGCTGAGCTGACCACAGGCAACATCGAGCACTAGAGAGTTTGAAGATTCAAGCATTCCCATAGAGTAATCTGTCCAAATTGAGCATCGCATTTGGCTCTTTCCATTGTAGACCAAGGGTCACAGAGCTGGTAGGAAGAAGAAGAGTTTGTGAGCTGTGAGTGGCTTGGGGAATCTAAGAACCACCCTACCTAGCAAAATCTGCTTCAGGAGAACCCACATTGATTCCCTGTATACGTAATTCTCTACTTAAAGACACAATAAAACAAGGCCGCCACCGAAGCTGGACCGGAGACGTAGCCTTGGAGAATAGGGTGAACTCCTTATTAAAAATTGTTTGTGTCTTTGTGTTGCTTACTGTATTTCTCTGCTATCTTTCCATATAAATGTTTGTGTATTGGCAATCTGATCGATCTGTTGCTTGAATAACACAGAACATAGACTAGCACATGAGTCTGTAATACCTTTTGTTTAATAAATCTTCAACTGAGGTCACTCATAGGGTGATTATCAGATTAGGAATAAACGTAATATGGGCCTTGCCACTATCATCATTGACATCTTTGTTCTAATAGCACACCTTTGATAAATGGAGTCCTTGAAATTGTACTTCATTCCATGCCCAAGGATCATATGTTGTAAGCCCACATCCTTTCTCAATGGTGCATGTATTCATTGTTGTGGCAGGGAAAGAAAAGTGGCTTTAGGAGAGTTATGTCAAGTTATGGCATATTTTTGTAGCATAGATTTACTGGGAAATTGTAGTAATATATAGAGAATAAGGGTGTGAAAGTTCCTTTCCATAATCAATGAACTCTAATTGAAAGTGAGAAAAGAGTTTCTTAGACTCAAATTTGTTAATCACTTTGGTGTTTATCAATGGTAACACCAATGATTTTCATTAAGGTCCCTCCTCAACTCCCATAGTGAGTGGAATATGTTTATATTTAATGTCTTAAAGGACATATCTATTAAATAAGTTCACATGAGGTATTAAAAAGTGACATCAATAAATGTAAGTGGACCCTTTTGGAAAAGGGCGATTAATTATTGGTTGAGACCTCATTAATGGAGTCTCACTACATGGTTAAAGGTATTTTGTTAACTAGGAAATATAAATTGTGGCAGAAGGTATGTTGCTTTCTGTTAGATGAATATGATTTCATTTGAAGCTCTACTCATCTTGAAGATTTTCTCCTCAATGAAGAAAGCAACCATTCCATATAGGTTTCAATATAAGTAAAGATTTTCTTACAATCATTAGTTCTCAATTTTTTTTTGTTTATTTTCGTTCTACAACTATATTTCCCTTTGTATTTATCTGTTTATTAGCTTTACACAACCATATTGTCTATTTACTCTAAATATTTTGTATCAACATAAAACACCCTAGGTGATATTAGAGCACATTCCTTTAATAAGACACTCCACTTTTAAAAATATTTTAAGATAAAAATGTATTTAGACATCATTAAAGAACATAAACATATGTTCCATTGATATACTTGTAATTAAAAAAAAAATACACAAAACACTTATAAATGCCACATATTTAGATTAGTACCTCTACTATATTAGACCACATCCCTCGAGCATATTGGAAGTCAAATATGCACACTAAGAACCCACCTACATAATCATGTTAACCCTCTTATAAAGTGGGTATTTTGGGTATTTTGATTATTCATATAGGTTAATGTTTATGTGAATTTAGTAACAATTAAATTTATATTACTACAGCAATTTACTTTTTCTTAGATGTAAAGTTTCCTTAGAAATAGTCGACGATAAAATAGCACGCCAAAGTCGAGAAATATTGAAAGTAAAATTGGTGAACTTGAAATTTATAGCCGGATCTGGAAAAGGTTTCAGGAACTCAATTTCTACCATTTACACTTATTTAACTCGAGGAAAGAGCACTCTATTTTTTGGAACTGAAAAAGAGTAAACAAACTCAATGAACACGTAGCAGCCGCCTTGTTTTCAACGAAAGAAGAAAGCCTTCGGATATTATGAGGCTACGAACTTCACCTTATCATTTTGTTTTCGAATTCGGCTTTGCGATTCCATTATTAAAACTAATCAATTCAAAGGTTATCAAAATGGTTGGAGATCGCATTGACTTCCAATGGAGAATGCAGGTTCCAAGTATTTGCCTTCCAGAATCGCTTGGGTAAGCAGTGTGTTGGCATGTTCCGTCCAGTGAACTCCATCACAAATGATATACGACGCCGGATCAGCGCAGGCTTTGGCCTCCACAGTGGTGCCATTGGCAGTCACGGTGGTTCCGCACCAAATATTGGCATCGTAGTTATAATTTCCTCCCATTCCACAACACGCTCTAATGGTTTCTTTGAACCCTGCACGCATTAATAATAGCGTTAGGGAGATATAAAAATTGATTTGATTTCACAGTAAGTGTAATGTTCTAGCTTCGGGTCACAGGATGGCTCAAATACAGAGTAAACGATTGACTCTGCGGTTAGTCGCTCCAATAATGCAAACGCAACAGTTAAAACTGAACATATAAAACCGGTATAAGGATGTGCTCTGTCAGAAATGATAACCATTCAAATAGTTTGTCCCATACTTATCGAAATTGTTAATTGATAAAATTTGTAGTGCTCACCATAAATGGAAGGGTTAGACATTAAGTCGAAGACCATGTCGTAATTATTAAAATAGATGATGTTTGCGCCGTTGAGCTGCGTTCGCAGGTTCGAAAGTCTTTGTCTGAGCAGATTGTTGTAGTATTGGACTGCACCGTTGTAGGAAATGGAGCAGTTGTACTTGACGAAATCACTGGGGACAAGAGAGAGCCAGAAGGGCTGGCAGCCTTGAGGACCAACGTTCTTTACTAAAATTGTTCTCGCCCCTTCATTGTATAGCTCCCGGATACATCGCATAAACACTATGGATGGATACTTATATGAGTTAAAATAAGAATATGAGAATTACTAGTTACTAGATCTAAAATTAAAATTAATATGAAGATAGATCGTGGCTACGTGAAGGAAATGTATGCCGAAATTGTGATAGATAATACGTGCACAGCATTTGAAATAGACCTGGCCGCGACGTTGGGAAGAATGCTCTCTTGGTGCTGGCTTGGGTTCAATTTGATGTTCTTGTACGCATAACTGAAGTCATTGCCTCGGATTTCTACGATGTAAATTCTGTTGGAATTTAATTCCAACTGCAACATAAACATCGAGAGAGAAATCCGATTTGCTGATGCAACATAAACAATTGGACAGAAATCTGTTTCAGACTGTTGGATGCCTCAAAGTCGTGCTTGATATTTTTCACATTAATGTGCATTAAATTTTCAGAATCAAATTCTACAGTCGAATTAGGCATCACCCCTTGCTGCTTTCAATACGCAGATAAGCTTTAGAAGATATTTTTATTATTTTATTATTTAAAGTCAAATATCTTGAACAGTAGTTCTTTTTCTATATATATAGAATGTTAGAAGAATGTTAGAGTGCAAGAAAGCAAGAAAGAGTCTGAAAAAAAAAAAGACAGAGAAGAAGGAAGAGCAAAGAAAACAGTAGGAATCAGAGTCGTTGTGTTTTGAAGCAGCAATGAATTCTACAGACTGTTTTAGCAATTGTCTATGGTATTTCAGCATATGTCTGTGTGTTTCAGCAACACACTGTGTGGTGTTTCAGCAACTGTCTATGAGATGCTTAAACACGAATTTGTGTTAAAAAACAGAGTGTATAAACAAAGTATGGAGTTTTTAGTTATTCCATAACTGTAGTTCTGAAGATTTTATTGTTATTTTTATGGTTGATAAAAACATAGTTTTTCTCCATATCTTCTTTGTCCAGATTTCTCTCATTTCTTTGTATTGAGTTGAGGAACTTTGCTTCCTCTATTTTGTTCGAAATTATCAGAAATTTCCATCCTAGTAATAGAGCGTTGTTCTCTGTGATTTTGTTTTTGGGACTTTAGCAAAAAAAAATTCCAACACTTGGTATCAAAGCTGGTCTAGGCACTCAGTGAGTAAAAAAAACAGAGTTTGTTTTTTCACTGTAGGAGCTGTAAGAGGCTTATTGAGCATATTTTCTCCAACAAAAAAAGTTTTTTGCTTGTTTAATTATACAGTCAGTATCTCTTCTTTACTTATATAGGTTAAGATGACAGAGGTTGGAACTAGTTTGACAAATTCCCAACTGCCACAGTTTAATGAGAAAAATCACAGTTATTGGTCCATAACAATGAAAGCGTTGTTTGCTTCTCAAGGAATATGGGAGTTGGTTGAAACTGGCTATGCTGAACTTGCAGATGCAACAACATTGGTTGCTTTAACAGTAGCAGAAAGAGACCAGTTGAAGAGTGACACGAAGAAGGATGCCAAAGCCCTCTTTTTTCTCTTCCAATCAGTACATGAAAGTGTTTTTCCACGAATTGAAGCAACAACAAAATCCAAGGAGGCGTGGGATATTCTCAAAATTGCCTATCAAGGCATGGAGAAGATCAATACTGCAAAGTTGCAGATGTTGAGGAGAGACTTTAAAACACTCATCATGAAGGAATCTGATACAATAGATTCATTTTTCACTCAGGTTATTGGGTTGATAACCCAGATAAGGTCTCATGGTGAGATTCTTGAAGAAAGAAGGATTGTATAGAAGATGTTGAGAAGTTTACCTTCAAGGTTTGAAGCTATTGTGGTAGCAATAGAAGAAACAAAGGATCTCTCACAGTTCACAGTTGATGAACTGAGTGCTTTTCTTATGTCTCATGAACACAGACTGAGTAGACGAACATATTTCTCTTTTGAGCAAGCATTTAAGACTCAGATGTCTTTTGGCCAAGGAAAAGGTCGAGGCAGAGCAAATAACAGAGGTCGTGGAAGAAGCCAAAACAAAGGCAGAAATAATCCTGCAAGCACAAGCAGAAGGAGCTGCAATCAGAACCAAGATGAAGGTTCAAGCAAACAGCAAGCTCATGGACAAAGATATGACAAATCTCAAGTCCAATGTCATTATTGTAAGAAATATGGGCACTACGCCAATGAATGTAGGAAAAAACAAGATGACATGAATAGTAGGCAGAATGCTAATTTTGCAAATGAAGAAGATAATAATCCAAAGAATGTGCTGTTAAGATGTAACATTGCACAAGACAAACAAGAAGATTTTTGGTTCTTAGACTCAGGTTGTAGTAATCACATGACTGGAAATATTGCAATGTTTGCCAATTTGGATGAAAATGTGAAATATGAGGTAACAACAGGAACTGATAGTAAGATATCTGTCAAGGGTAAGGGCAGAGTTAGTATCCGAGCAAGAAATGGAGAACAGATGATTGTGCCAAAGGTATACTATGTACCTGGTCTGAAATGTAATCTTTTGAGTATTTGACAGCTCATTAATAAAGGTTACAATGTGTTCTTCGAAGATGATATGTGTACAATCAAAGACATACCTCCAAGTAAGAAGATCATTGCACAGGTGCAGATGACTAGAAATACAATGTTTCCTCTCAAACTCAGGGCAGATTTGAAGGAAGGAAGAACGATTGCAGCTGTAACACAAGAAGTCTTTCAGGAACAAGTGAAAGATGACAATTGGTTGTGGAACTTGAGATTTGGACATCTCAATTTTGGAGGCTTGAATCTGTTGCACAGAAAGGGAATGGTAAAGGGATTTCCGTTGATCGAGAAACCGGACAGCCTTTGTGAAGGCTGCATCTTGGGCAAGCAACACAAAGAAAGCTTTCCAGTAGGAAAGAGTATAAGGGCAAAAGCACCCTTGGAAATTGTTCACTATGATGTGTGTGGACCAATGCAAATACCATCATTTTCCGGAAATAAATATGTTTTAACTTTCATTGATGATTACACCAGAAAGACATGGGTGTATATGCTGAAACAAAAGAGTGAAGTGTTTGAGAAATTCCGCCACTTCAAAACTCTTGTTGAGAAGTAGTGTGGGAATTATATCAAAGTTCTTAGAACAGATAGAGGAGGAGAGTACATCTCCAAACACTTTCTACGTTTTTCAGAGAGAATGGGATACAAAAGTAGTTCACTGCAAGGTATACACCTTAGCAAAACGATGTTGCCGAAAGGAAGAATAGGACCATTCTTGACATGGTCAGAAGTATGCTAAAGGCAAAACACTTGCTGCATGAGTATTGGGCAGAAGTTGTCACTTGCGTAGTTTACATCTTAAATAGATGCCCAACTAAAGTTGTCATGAACAAAATACTAGAAGAAGCATGGAGTGGTCAAAAGCAAATTGTCACTCACATGAGAGTATTCGGTTGTGTAGCATATGCACATGTACCAGATCAGCTAAGGAAGAAGCTTGATAGTAAGGGGGAGAAGTGTGTCTTTATTAGCTATTATGATGAGTGAAAAGCATACAAACTCTATAATCCATCCACTAAGAAATTGATAGTAAGTAGATATGTACAGTTCATTGAAGATGAAGTTTGGGATGGAAGCTTAGAGAAGATAGTGAATGTGAAGACAATTGTGTCTCGCGAAGAAGAAGAGGAAGGGACTGCACCAAATAATCCTTCCTTGGTGGCTCCTCCTCCACCACAGAAAGTACAACAAACCACACCACAAGCTGGAATTTGAACAGCCTTGAGAAGTCAAGGAAGTGCTTCTCCAAGTACACCACAGGGATCAGAAATACCCTCAAGTTCGGATGGAACTCTAAACACACCAAGAAGACCAAGATTAAGAAATATGAATGAGATTTATGAACAAGGAGAAGTAAGTAACAATACCAGTTTGAATTCATTATTCGCTTTGTATTGTCATGTTGATGACCCACTTCATTTTGAAGATGTTGTAAATGAAGATAAATGGATTGAAACAATGAATGAAGAAATTGGTGCAATTGAGAAGAGTAAAACATGGGAGTTAGTGGACCTCGGTGAAGGCAAAGATGCCATTGGATTTAAGTGGATCTATAAGACCAAAAGCAATGCCGAAGGCAAGATTGATAGGCACAAAGCAAGACTTGTTGTGAAAGGCTACAAGCAGCAACAAGGCAAAGACTATGATGAAACCTTTGCACCAGTAGCAAGGATGGAAACAGTCAGAACAGTGTTCTCTATTATGGCACAACGAAGATTTATCAGATGGATGTTAAATCTGCATTCTTGAATGGAGTGTTAAAAGAAGAGGTTTATGTTGAACAACCTCCAAGATATGAAGTTGAAGGCCAAGAGCATAAAGTCTACAAACTGAAGAAGGCTCTTTATGGGCTGAAGCAAGCTCCAAGAGCATGGTACAGCATAATAGATGTTTATCTGATTGAGAATGAGTTTGATAAGTGTGATGGTGAACCCACACTCTACATAAAGGAGAATGACGATAAGATTCTTATTGTTGTTTTATATGTAGATGATTTGATTTTTACTGGCAATGATGCTTCTCTCATTGTTGATTTCAAAGTAGTCATGAAAAGTGAATTTGAAATGAATGACTTGGGCTTCTTAAGATATTTTCTTGAAATTGAAGTAGATCAAAGTGAAAATGGTGTTTTCATTTCTCAAGTTAAATATGTAGAAGCAGTGTTGAAGAGATTTAACATGCAGAACAACAAGGCAGCTGTGACTCCAACTGTAATGGGGTTGAAATTGACCAAAGAAGACAGCAACAAGGATTTTGATCCAAAATTGTACAAGAGCATAGTTGGCAGCCTTATGTACTTAACTACAACTAGGCCAGACATTATGCACGTTGTGAGTTTAATCTCCAGATTTATGGAAAGACCGAAAGAGACTCATTGGTAGGCAACCAAGAGGATTCTAAGGTATGTGAAGGGAACGAAGGGGTTTGGCATTTTATACTCCTCTTCTGAAAGTTTCATGTTGACAGGTTACACTGGCAGTGATTGGGCTGGAAGTGTTGATGATAGTAAAAGCACATCGGGATATGTGTTTCATATGGGATCGGGAGCCATCTCATGGGCTTCCAAGAAGCAACCAGTTGTGTCTTTGTCAACAACAGATGCAGAGTATGTGGCAGCAACAACAACAACAGGCCAAGCAGTGTGGCTGAGAAGAGTTCTCAAAAATTTGTGTCACGAACAAGAAAATGGCACAACCATTTACTGTGACAATAGCTCGGCAATAGCATTGTCTAAAAACTTTGTTTTTCATAAAAAGACAAAGCACATAGACACCAAATTTCACTTCATACGTGAATTGGTTAACAATGGTGAGATTGTTTTGCAGCGCTGCAGAATAGAGGATCAGTTAGCTGACATCTTGAAAAAACCATTTGGAAAGAAAAGTTTTGATCATTTCAGGAAATGCCTCGGTATGCAGAAACAAAACCAGCAGTTGAAATTAAGGGGGAGTGTTGGAATTCAATTCCAACTGCAACATAAACAGTTGGACATAAATCCGATTTGCTGATGCAACATAAATAGCTGGACAGAAATCTGATTTGTTGTAGATATTCCAGACTGTTGGATGCCTCAAAGTTGTGCTTGATATTTTGCACATTAATGTGCATTAAATTTTCAGAATCAAATTCCCCTACAACAGCCGACTTCATTTCTTCAAAAGGCATCACCGCTTGCTGCATTCAATACACAGATAAGCTTTAGAAGATATTTTTATTATTTTATTGTTTAAATTCAAATATCTTGAACAACAGTTCTTTCTCTATATATATAGAATGCTAGAAAAATGTTAGAGTGCAAGAAAGCAAGAGAGAGTCTGAGAAAAAGATAGAGAAGAAGGCAGAGCAGAGAAAATAGCCAGAATCAGAGTCGCTGTGTTTTGGAGCAGCAATGCATTCTACAGCTGTTTCAGCAACTGTCTGTGGTGTTTCAGCATCTGTCTGTGTGTTTCAGTAACAGAATGTGTGGTGTTTCAACAACTGTCTACCAAATGCTGAAACACGAATCTGTGTTAAAAAACAGAGTCTGTAAAAATAGAGTATGGAGTTTTTAGTTATTCTAGAATTGTAGTTCTGAAGAAGTTTGTAATTTTTATTGTCATTTTTATGGTTGATAAAAACAAAGCTTTTCTCTATATCTTCTTTGTAAGATTTCTCTCATTTCTTTGTATTGAGTTGAGGAACTTTGCTTCCTCTGTTTTGTTCGAAATTATCATAAATTTCCATCCTGGTAGCAGAGCGTTGTTCTCAATGATTTTGTTTTTGGAATTTTAGCAGAAAAAATTTCCAACAAATTCCCTTCTCAAATGCATCTGCACTTGGAAAATAGCTTTGAGCACTTGGAAGATAGCTTTGAGCACCTGCACCAAGAAAAACAAAAACAAAAACAACTTAGGCATGACAACTTAGGCATGAAGGATGCCCTAATTATTGGTTGCATTGATAGTGGCCAAGACTTGCTGCTTGATGATCTTGAACTGAGTTATCTGAACACCGAGAGAAATTGGAGCAATGAAGGAATTGGTGTTATTGGCAGTTGTACCAAAGGCTGCAAAGTTGGCTCCAGGCCCATAATTAGAGCCCACACTTTGCAAGTACGGACTCAGAAATGGCAATCCCAACATCGTTGCTGTGTCAAAATCAAACAAAATTATCAATATTAAGCTACAAAGCCACAAGACTATTGTTATTTGTGATGTATACAGAGAAAAAGAAATATGTAATCAGCAACATACCGAAGAAATAAATAGAGAGGCGTCCATCACTGTAGTGATATACAGGTCTACCGAAGTAGGTTTGTCCATAGGGAGGATTCTCTGCTGGCTCATTATACCGGAAAGCAAAGTGAAGGGCACCAGTATCAGAGATCGGGTCACCGAAGTTAAATATCACCGGAAAGCTGCAGCTGCAGTGACAAGGTATGGGCAGTACCATTGCCATCAGAATTAATGGGTGTAAAAGAAATAACACATTACTATGGCAGTGATCCATTACTGCTCAAGATAGAACAGTAGAACCGGAGCAACAATAATGATCAATTACCAAAGCTTTCAATGTATTATAAGAAAAATGCAGAGATCAAATTCTTGCCCCTTGAACCTGACGGGCTGCAGGCCTAATATATAATAATGGTAGACGATATAGGGAATCTTTAATATATTAAATTCGGTTCGTTGGCAAGTGTCGATAAAGTAGAGCGAAGAACGAAACACGTGAAACAAGGCAGAGATCATCAGAGCTGGATCGACGCCGAAAATAAGTTCGAAACAGTAGGATGTAGGTTCAAAGAACTGTCTGTAAAAGTAATGGGAGTATTGAACATGTTATCGATATAAACAATACAAGATTAGTTCGCTATGGTAATTTTGTTGCATTTTGTGCCTCACTTCAATTTACCGGTAAAAATTGGTTTGTTAACCAAATTCGTATAAAGATAAAGGAAAACAAACCCATTAATTGCTTAGTCGTCTCGTTATACTCATAACTATCATACCTCTTGGAAATAAAATCAATACAATTCACACTCCATATTGTGTGAATGGCGCTCAGCCTTGGCTTGTTGTGCTTCTGCTGGCCACGAACATGTACGCAGTTTGATATGTTGAAAACCCATGAAAATTTAGTTTAGAGATGTAATAACCAAATTTGGCACATCTTTTAACACGAGAAGTCGTGAAACGTTCCATGTAAAAATGCATTCACAAACATTCCCACGTCATATTCCTGTCTTCGGCATGCATGCGTTGGAATAGAGTTTTTATGATTTAATTATAAATTAATGCACATTTATTTTTATTTTGGATTTGCTAAGTATCAAGATAGATTAAATCTATTTTCATTCAAAAAAAATTTGTATTTCAAAAGGTGTGATCCTATTTGGAGTTGGAACCATTAAGATAGATCTAGACTGGTTTAATTATGAATTATAAATATAACTCTCACTTGCATGAGATGTTGCTAAGGAAACTTAGTAAGGGAATAACACATAACACTAATTAATGTTTCTTTGACAATTGTTGAAAACCAAAAAAATATAAACAAAATGCAAGGACCATGCTACAATGAAAGCTTACTAAATACCTATGTTGAAAGTAAACACCTTGTCTGATTATGCCAACATGAATTCCTCGTAAATAAAGAAATGGATCTATTGAATTAACTCTTTTGTGATCAATATTAAGTTTTTGAGACAAGTTTTTTAGTGATAACCACATCAAAATTCATTTTTCGACGTGTTTCAAACTAGCAAGTGTGGTTCATTGTGAGGACAAGATGAACCATACGTGCTAGTTCGAAAAGCATCGACAAAAAGAAATGGATCGTTGTTTGCTACCTTCGAAATTAGAGGTCGTTTGGTACAATTCCTAGATATTTCTTCTTGATCACTTCCCCCTACTATATACAATTTTAATTAGTACAAAACAATTTTTTATAGTTTGAAACATGTGTCTACATAGGGCTACAACAATTTTGTAAATAAATTTTTAACTTCTATGTGAATGAAGATCTACATTTGAATAAAAATGCACATATGTCCAATTTGGAAATTGAACCCAAGAATATCATCAAGTGTAGCGCTTCTGGGGAAAATTTCACGTGTTTCTCTTTTGAATGTTGACTGGTCTTTGTATTAGTTCCTTCATGATCCTTGAAACTATTCAAAAAATCACATTGCTTTTTGCCACTAATCTCCTTTGTGTATGCCATGTTCTTGTTATAGTCCAACAAATTATGCTTAAGTAAATATAACCTATGTCATGAAGTTGAAAATAATGTATAGATCATTCAACAACATTTAAATCATTTTATCTTGAAAATCAAGAAAGCATGGTCCATAAGAGCTAGTGTGATGATTTGTTTGTCACGATGATTCATAACTCAATTATTATATCTCAATATTGACTTTCTCATTGTTTGTTATGTATATTAATCCTTTAAAAAGACCACAGGAACATTTGATTTTACACTGTGATCTCCCCAACATGGGTGGGGGTTTCAAAAATTGGAGAACAACTTAAGTGGTTATTTTTAGAAATTGTTGTATAAGATGAGAAAGTTGGATGGTGAATAGAAAATCTGGATGTCATAACATATATCTATTTTTAATTTTCTAGTGTCTTTGGACACCATGTAGTTGATATGATCCATTTCAATTGAGAATGTCAATACATCACTGCGCCAATGACACAGACCATTTATTTTAGCTTGTGACATCCGTAGCCCTTTTCTATGATTGTGGATCAGGTTGTAGACTAGAATACACTTTCTCTTCAGAAGGTTCAACAATATCTATTGGATGGAGGGAAAGGTTATAATAAAATTTGTACAAAAATATTTTGAGGGTTGTCTCAACTTACTCTGTGTGTGTTGTAAATACTTAGTTCTAATTTCTTTTGTTATAGCTACTCACTTGCTTAGAGGAGAAATTGAACAAGCTATGTAAACTTTAAACCATTTAGATATTCAAGTTCTATTGTTTTTTTCCTTGTCTACTGTCAATCATCATCTTTTAAAGTTGTAAAACATATTTCATATAACTACTTTTTTAGAGGCCAAACTCAACATGCTATATAAACTATTCAAATATTCATCCTTTATTAATTTTCATCCTTCCCAATATATAATACATCACATGCACTTCATCATCAACTTCTGTGTTCCTGGAAAGGAATCATAGAATTTTCTTGATTTATATATTTCTATCTCCTTGTTTCCATTGCTAGGTGATGAGAGTTTAGATTGTATTGACAAATTATGTGTCATTCATGCATGAATATTTTTTCTCTTGAGATTATGTTGTTCTATGTTATCTTTTGGTTAGGTACTCTTCTTTCCAACCTAAGGAATCTTAAGATTGTACTATAATGAACCTAGCTTTTGGAGAAATCCTACTTCCATATTGATGACAGTTTTATATGGATGTTGTTAACCATTTTAGGTTGATTTGATTTCACACTCACTAAGTATCTTTTTTTCTTTGTGGGTTCTTGACCTATTAAACATTGTTTGATCTACTAAGTTTTCATTATATTTCAAAGTGTCTTAAAAGGAACCGATTTATATTTCAGTAGCTAATATGAAGTTGGTCCCTTTTGTTCTTCGTGCAAATAGTAGAAAATATATGGAGTGATGGCTTTCATTGCTTCAAGGGCAGTAAAAACAAGATTTTGAGAAAAGAACTCCAACGCTGAGAGATATTTGGTAGCAATTGTGGAATTAGTGTACATGTCTTGTTCTATGGTGTTGGATACTTAGCATATCATTCTTGATCTTATATAGAAGAAAGTAATTTTTCATTTAGCTTATACTACATTAACCATGAAATTGCCAACATTCAAGGCACACTTGCCATCATATTTGTAGAGAAAATTATAACAGAATGTCACACTTTTCTTATCAAATCTAAATGATCCTATATGCAATAGGGGTAGTAAAAACAAGTCTATTGAGAAAACAACTCTAACACTGAGAGATATTAGGTAGAAATTGTCGAATTGGCGAACATGTCTTGTTATGTGGTGTTGGCTATTGGGTATATATTTCTTGATCTTGTATAGAAGATTGTAAATTTGTATTTAACTTATACTATATTACCAATGAAATTACCAACATTCAGGGAAAACTTGCCATCACCTTTGTAGATCAAATTACAACAGAGTATCAGACTTTTCTTATTAGATCTAAATGCTCTTATATGCAATAACTACCTTGTGCCTCATAGTTTAAATTTTTTCAAGGAGGAGGAGTGTCAAGGTGCAAGCTAGAATAAGAAGAGGGGAAATCAGTATTGAGCGATGTGTGAGGAATGTTTCTTGGGACTTGAGATAAATTGATTCTCGGGATAACTAGGGTAAATATTGATAAAAAAAAACTAACCGTACTTTGACTTTTTAAAATAAATATCTTAAAAATGTTCATTGCAATTCATTAAGGCATAATAAAGCCAACCATTTCCAGAATAGATACAAACAGTACAATATGAAACCAAGGACACAATTGCATCTCTTCTATGCTCACAAAGCTCAAATACAAAGAGATAAAAGGCCATCAAGTGCACCATAAAATGCAAAAATACATCATCCATCAAACCAAAGCAGAGAGATAAATCCATATAGGAACCAACATCATCAAACCAAACCAAAATACACCTCCAAGAGCATATATCATCATCATCTTGAACTCTGCAAGAAATGATTACATCATAATAACACATACTTCTAGACAAGGCTCATTGCCATCAAAGCAAAACAAACAGTCCAATAGTGTATATAAAGACGCCTCCACGAGTGTATATCAACACAACCCAGGTTCCTAACCCAAAGAGAAACATAAATATAGGTCCTTGTAATGGGAAAATAAGCAATAAGTCCCCATTAGAAGAAAAAGTTGAACATAAGATCCCCCACCGAACATTTCCACTGAGCCATAAGCATTGGGTTACCCATAAATGCAAAGATCCATGTAATATTTGTATACAATAAATACATGTAAATAAATAAATAAATACATAAATACATGTTTAATTTGTATTTTCACATATTGTAATATTTTGTAAGATTTTATACAAGTGATATAACCTAATATCATTATACCTTGTTGAGTTCTCTTGTTTTTGGTTTGATTTATCTTATGCTTAGGTTATCTCCCTTTAGTGCACTTGAGTTGTAGTTTATTTTTCTCAATATGCTTTCACCTCTCTTCACTTCCATGGTGTTTTCTATATATTCTTTATTGGAAAAATTGGATTGGATTTGGTTTTGGTCAATACTCTTACTTACATTAGTGAATCTATAATACCAGAGTGGATTTCCCAAGAGATGTATAGATAGGAAGTATGAAGCTATTAACTTACAATATCAAGATATGGTGACCCCACCTTAACACATTGAAGTGTCAACTTACCATATTCACTACTTAAGGGAAATACCAACCATTCTTGACCATGTTTCTTTTCACTTTTTGCAAGACAACATTATTCTAGAACTATGGGTTTTGACTATGAGCCACTTAATGATTATTGTAGCCATGCATTTGAAACACATATGAACATGGCATTTAAGATGCATCCATGTAGATAACACTGACCATGCATGATTTAAATAATACATAAAAACTTATAGGGTTTTTAGGATTCCCAAATACATTATTGATTACAAGTAGACCTTGACAAGCCCATACTCATGTTATGTATAGGAACATACAACTTGACTATGATTTAGAAGAATGTAAGATCTCATGCATATTTATTAGAGAGTGGACTCCAAGACTTATGTAAATAACATAGGGTCTTCACTCAATGAACCAAAGACATAGCATGTGCATTTGTTGGACAAAAAATACCTCCAATTTCACGAGTTATCTATAAATTTCTTGAAAAAACCTTTTGTTAAACCCCCCTCAAATTATACCTTTCCAACCAAAAAATCTTCTTTTATTAGATACCCCTTTCCATAATCTCCATACTCTCAAATGCCCATAAACTAACCTCCCACTTTCCAGTACTTACAATGTTATGGGATGTGATGCCACTGTGAGGTGATCATTTTTATTTTCTATAACATTGTGGGGCAATGAACAAAAAATATCAAACATGAAATGTCCCCCAAAACATTGGATTTTGAGATGTAGTTGTGGATATACTTTGAATGGTATGGATATTTATTTATAGGGACTTGTAATTTACTCCAAGATTAAAGTGGTCATACTTAGCATTTAATATTGAAGATGTACATGGAAGTTTAAAGTTGATGTCTTTGATATTTGACAATGTGAAAAATATTCTTATTTAAGCAATTGATTAAAGAAGTCTCTACTAGTCATGGATTAAGTCATAAGAGTTCAAATACAATGATTGATAGAGCATCATATATTTTGGTAATTTCTTGAGTAATGGTTTAGCCTTCCTTATCATCAGGTTCCTATAATTACTTTCTTTTGTTTGGCACATCTCTTGAATCCAAAGTTCAGAAATTTGACTTTAGGAGCATGTGTCATTTACCTTCCTTGAATTCCATATGATAACTTTTGTGAAAATATTACAATAGTTGAATGTAGTTTGTTCGCTTTTATTTTCAATGAAGAGTAATATATGTGGATGTTTAGATCCCTTTTGATTTCATTTTTTTCTTGGGACTACTTGTCACAGTTGATTAGATAAAAATAAACATTTCCCCGGGTGTTACAAGTTTCAAACGTGAATTCAAACTTGAATAAAAGGTTCCTTTGAAGTTGGTTTTGGTCTAATGTGGATCACATATAACTTGGCAAAAGAAAAATATTAACCTTGTGTTTGCACCTGTTGACATGGGATATTGACTTGTAGCTTGTGTGTCCCCTTGTGCCTTAGTAACCAAAGTAGATTCAACATGCTGGGGAGGATAACTAAAAGATGTGTTCATTTCCAGATTTGATGCCACATAATGAGTGATAATATCTCTTAGATATCTTCGATGTATTAATGTATCCCATTGTTTTGGATCTTCACAGAAAATGCAATGTAGAATATCCATGGATTGGAGTTGTTTCCCCACTTTGAAACCTAGAATACAACACTGAGTTACTTGCAAATCCAAAAGAATGTTCCGACTTTCTATGTCATTTCATTTTTATCTTAGAATTTTTTTCCCATTTTTGTAAGGCATTGGTTATCTGTTCTTCAAATATAGTCTTATTCATGTGAGAACCCATCTGCACAAGAACATATCATCACTTTATAGGTCAAAAACCAAAGGTTTAATGAAAGTAGAATTATTTAAATAGCCTTGAGGCTCATTATCACAAAATTGGTTTGCCTAAAAAAACCAAATTCTGCCAATCTTTCAACACACAATCATTATGTCTCTTTCTCTTGTTTGCTATTGACATGGGTGAGACTATTGCAAAAAATTATTGAATAAAATAAAGGAAGTTTTAGAGTGGTCCTATTTTCCTAACCAATGTTTTTGTCTTTATGTTCTCCTCAAACCAACAACAGAGTGAATAATTTGTTCTTGCAAAAATGACCAAAAATTGAAACTTCCCAACTCTTATTTTTCCCTAATAGCTTTGTGTGTTGTGAGTTTAACTAATAATCAAGTGATAACTTATATGTTATTTTGTATATGCTACTATGTTATTTAATAATCACACATTCTACAACTTGGTTTCATCTATCCTCTGTCCAACGTAAACAAGTTAAATCAACTGGTAGTGAATACTTGACCAATGCAATTCTCCCAATATATATTCATATAAATCATCCTATTATAGAGTTTTATTTCAGTTGATCCTCTCAAACATCATAATTTTATTGTATATTTGATGAAAATAGAAAGGATCACTTTTGTCACAAGTAAATAAAGTGGAAGTGTGATGTAGCTACATAAAAAATGAACAACAACCCTAATCACAGACACAAGCATCCCAATGGAGTCCTCATGAGATGCAAAAAATGGTTACTATCAGTGTTCTCCTTAGAGAGACTATTGCATTAAAGTATGCTAGTACTAATCCAAAGTAGCAATAACCTAATTAAAATGATTACTTATTTACTTGGAATGTGCTTTCTTCATATTTAAGGCAAGTCAAGATTTTATAACAAAAATATGTAGAATAGTCTATGGGCTTGAAAGATCAACATACTTTCTTTGTCATCGAAAAAAGTATGGGAAACTTAAAAACTGATCACATAATTACCAAATGATGATTCTAATTATGATCAAAACAAAATTTCCATGAAAACAAGATCTTAGTCCAAATTCGTGCTGCAAGCATAAAGGCAAATCTAAACAACATGTAGAGATTTAGCAGAAATGAAATACTAAACTTGTATAAACTGAAGTTTATTTATGGTAACTCCTGGGACGATATTTTTTATTAATTATTGAATAAATATTTCATATAAATATTAACAAATTCAACCAACTTATAATTCAGGGCTTTAATCTCTAAGTTGGACTCTAGGCCTTAACATGGTAGTTCCCTATCTGAACCACTAAACCACATGCCAACTAACACAAGGCCACAAAATGTTACCATAAAATACCATAGTAAACCCAATGACTCTATGCATAAGAATTTATTCTTTACTAGACAAACATATTTCTTACCCATGTCCACAAAAGGAATGCAAGTTGGAAAGCATTCTGCAGAATAGAAGTAACAATCAATTGATTGTTATTCCCATGAATATTCAAATAATTTATAAATATAATTTTCCAATGAGGATTCAACATGCACATCATTTGATACCTAGAACAAAGTGAAATGGACCAATAAAATGACAATTTGAGGGTGACCAAACCAAAATAATTCATTCATTGGCTACACTATCAGAGTTCATTCAGTAAATAAAGCCTATCTTGAATTTCTAATGTCATCTCTATTATTATAACTTATAAATTTGTTCGAACCAACAAAACTATTTTCATATTTTGGAGGATCAAATGCCAATAATTTTTGAATAATTCAATCAGAAAAGGTCCAAGATAATTGGCTCATATGATCAATGGTACCTTGGCCTATGAATCTCATATTTTTATGCACTTATAATTAAGGGAAAAATGAGATCCAAAGAATGTATACCACCATGATAAGAGGAATACATCCAATCAGAAGGATAATGTTAGTTTAAACAATTGTCAATATGTAGAATGAAGAATTTGGAAGTACAGTAGAGTATTGAATATTTACAATGCAAATTAAGAAGCATAAATATTACACCAAAATCCCATAAAGGAGAACTAAATATAGTGCATCAAGTGTGTGTTTTAGTTAAAAGAAAATAACATGTTTTTAAAAAAACCAAACTAATGTCAAAGAAAGGTCAGACTAGGGAAATAATGT
>APFE031336500.1:29173-74230 GCA_000404065.3 Pinus taeda | reverse complement strand
AGTTAAATAACCACTATAGGTTCCCAAACCCTAAGTTAAATTTATTTTGCGGTGATTTGGCCCCAGTCGTTGTCATGACGAGGAATGCCAACAACTATAATGCTCTAGTCACTCTAATAACTGTGGATCCCAACGAATGCAGTCTATATTTACCAGTTCAAAGCATGTGACCAGAAATCTAACTAGCTTTTTAA
The DNA here is from genome assembly GCA_000404065.3 of Pinus taeda. Classification (NCBI taxonomy): domain Eukaryota; kingdom Viridiplantae; phylum Streptophyta; class Pinopsida; order Pinales; family Pinaceae; genus Pinus; species Pinus taeda. The sequence continues at coordinate 74,036 of APFE031336500.1, read as the reverse complement.
GGCTTGACTCCCAACCACTGCACAAAACTTAATGAGAGTTTTAGAAATGATAAATGATACAAGGAAAAATACTTTAACCCAAAACTTGATCAAGGACATGAACTGACCATGCCTAACCATGACATTTATTGCATCAAACACATTGAGAACATGTAATATACAAGCCATGAATGGATATCTAAACACAAGGGTTTGATACTTATCTGAGAATCATTAGGAAGGTCTAATGCCTTCTCATAAGAGTTGCAATAACATCTATTATGTCATTCATTCATTAACCATTCATTTATCCATCAAAACATGTTAAAATGCATAACTAATACCTTTCATGAAACCATGTTTATAACCAACATATAACCAGAATAATAATAATGATAGAATAACCATCAAAGCCACATAATAGAAAATATATATACTCATTAAATACAATATAAAATACATCTGTTATTAATATATGAAAAATCCAACTAAATCAAGGACTTCCACATACCACTTGACCATATATTGAGTTGAACCAAATCATTCTTTCATCCAATCACCCCCATACCATATTCCAAGCAGTAATGTGGGATCTCATGGGATAAACCAATACATAAACAATCAAGGGAATCTATAGGTTAAATGACCTACACCTTCACACTACCATGATCTCACGTAAACCAGTCTTGAGATCACAAAACCAAACTAAGCTTGGATGCCTCAAAATTCCTTCACCATCCCTTGCGGAATTTTCCTATCTCCACCCACAAGTTGAGGGCTTCCTAGAGAAAACCATATCCACCCCAAATACTTGAAATTTTCCTGAGACCACCTCACCTAGATCCAAGACCTTCTAGAAATCCATAGCTCAACCAAGGATGAATCCCATCACACCATGGCTATCAAGTAATTGGCAAGGTAAGGTTGAAACCACTACCAAACCTGTAAAAACCCATTCCCATGAAAGTAAGAGAACCGAATACACACATGCATACACCATGCATGCACAAAAAAACTAGAAACTCACACATACAATTTGTTACCTACAAGTATTCCTACTAAAATTACTTGATACAACTATTCCTTTACTTTCCTTGTCCTTCACCTTGATTGCTTTCCTTCCTTTGCTTCCTTGACCTTCCTTTTCTTTCTTCTCTCTGAAACTAATTCCAAAACAAAACTAACAAAAGGCCCCAAACTAATTCTCTAATACCTTTTCATTATTGATGCCTTTAATTTCTTCATTTTTTCTCTATTTTTCTTCAATTTCCCTCTCATGCAATTTTCTGACCTTTCACCTTCTTTTTATCCTATTTTCCGTTATTTTCATAAATAAAATTCCAATTAATGCCTCTTTTTATTTTCAAAGTATTTTCCAATGCCTTAGTTGATTTCCTTTGCCATAATAAACCAAATGAATGCCCCACTAGGATGTTTTGCCCAAAATTCATCTAAGAATACATGTCCCATGACCTTGGTCCTCTTTTTCCTTTATCAAATCTTGTAGAAAATCTGATGGTAGGTTAACCCGATAATGCAATATAAATCAAAGTAGAATACTATAACATACTTCTACTATCAATTTCTGGAAGCTTAAATATCGAGATGAACAATACAAACATAAGAAGAAGAATGAATGGCACAATACACATGAAAATACTTAGGGGAAAGCCTTAGCTAAAAACCCCACAATATTGTATTATCATACATGGTGGAAATACATAGGAATTATACAAAGCCTTAGCTCTCACAGCTAGCCAACTCTTAGTATAATCCTCATAGATGCTGACAGGAAATCTTGGCTTCTCTCCAACCTTCCTCTCTGCCATCCAAGCTCCTATTTCCTTGTGTTGTCCCTTGTGGATGATTCCCAGTTACAAGGTGGAAAACCCTCTTACAAAACCATGCAATCCTCAAGGATTTATCGTTGAATGCATGCATGAGTTTTCTCCATCAGAAAACACATGCAGATAATAGTACATTGTCCTTGAACATTAATCTCAATTGGGTCTTTCTGAGAATAGACATGCATGAGTTTTTTATGAGGGAATCTTCAGTTAACTAATGTAGCACTAGTTGAGTGCATTAATGCATCAATTGACTGTTAACTCACTATTAGTTCCTCAAACATTTTGGAACTAGTTTAACTAGACTTAACTCAGTAAACTGAGTTAACTAATTACAACTAAAATATAACTCATTCTTATCTTCTTAATTTAAGGGATAACTCTTGCATGACTTCAGAAAGACTTCTAACTTGAATTTCTCCAACTAATTAATTTAAGATACCTTTTTTAATTATTTCCAAGTAGTTGTTAAGACTTTTTTTTTTGGTAAGCTAACATGGTACCATTCTATTAGTTCGAATTAAAGCCTGTATATACATACAATGGCCTCAACCCACCCTAAAGGGAAACCGGGTTTGTTGGCCACCTTAGGTTTTTAAATGCCATCCAAAAACAAAAAATATTGAGCCTACTTGTCCATGCTAGACATACTAAACATTCACAGAGACTAACATTGTTTCTTAACTGCATTATAAAATAACTAAAGGAGAGCAAGCTCTCAGCTTCCTGACTAAGGAGACATCATACACCTTTGAAAAATCATTCTGCCATGGTACCCGGCTAGTTATCTTCCTCCTTTGCTCCAGGAACAAGCTTCTTTAGCTGCTGCTATATCTCATCAAGCTTGCTATCCTGCATAAGAAGGGTTATCTGGAGGTCTTTCATCTCTTTTTTCAGGTTTGGGATCCCCTGAGCCAATTCAGCCATCTCCATAGCTACCTGTTCCATGGATTTTGTCATCAACCTCTTCATTACTTAATACACATGGAGGGCTTGCTTGTACAGGGACATACGTCCTCTGGTATTCCTCGGATCCGACAGAAGATATTCCCAATCTTCCATCTCGGGCTCCGACTGCTCCTAAGTAGCCTCGTCCTCTAGCTGCTGAATTATCCTCCTGATGTATACGTTGGTATCTTCACTGTACACCATCTCCACCTGCTGAACCTGACTCCTTAGTGTCCTCCTACCCCGTCTTTTCCTTGCTAGTGGTGGGGAGCTCCTTTCCTGATGATCAACCTAACGACCTCTCCCTCTACCTCGACAACCTCTTCCCCATCCAGTGCCAGCTTTGATGCCTCCCTTACCCTTACTTCCTTGGCTCGCTATGCTTGAGGTGGCTCCTAGGAAGCCTTCCTCTCCTCGGTCTCTGGCTCTCTTCTCTCGAGTGCCTACCTCTTCTGGTTACCTGTCCTCCGGAGGCCTCCCTTTCACCATTCTGGTTCTCCTCATTTACATTTGGCAGCCATGATCTGGGCTGTGCACCTCCTCCTTGCCCACCTGGTTCTGCTCCATTCCTTCCCAGGAATCAACCAAAATTCCTCCCTTCCCTGTAGCGCTTCCTCCTCTGCCCATAACACTCCCTTCTTTCCTCAGTTTCCTCTCCGCTACCTTCCACTTAGTTTTCCTGTGGATGAGAGGTCGGCTTCTCTGTTGTCTCCTCTCTACCTTAAATCTTCCTCTAGTCACTTGATCCTTTCGTTTGTCCTCATTCCCACCGCAGTCATTAACTACATTCCTATCCTTATACCTCCTCCTGGCTCCAATTCCTTTCTCTCACTACCCTTCCCTGTGCTGCCACACCGCCGTCCTCTGTCGCTTGCATGTGCCATAATTACCCACTCCTCCTCGGTTTAGCGTTGTGACAGCTGAACCTTGTCCCATCACTTGCGCACTGTCTCCTGCACCACCTCTCGCCTTCATGGTTCCCTCTCTGCGGCTCTTGACAATGATGCTCGGTCTGTCACCCGTCCTATCCACCTGTAATGATCTCTGTATGCAAGGTGGCTTATCATAGCCCCTCCCTGTCATTACTCTAATCCCTCTCTTCGCCGCTGTTTCACCTCAATTGGGGACTCTTGATGATCTTTTTTATCTATCTATAGCTTCATTATTATCTTGAACGATTATTGAGTTGAGAGGTTCCCATCGAGGGTTGTTGATTACTATTGGCCAGATACTATCCACCTTTCCTTCCCATTCTTTGCATCCCCAATTTGCTAAGAAGTCTGCTGCTTTATTTCCTTCTCGTCTAACATTATTAAAAATTTTATACTCAATATGTTTCAATACATCTGCCAAGTCTTCAGTTATCCCTGCTGTCCTCCAGCTCCTTTCAATCTACTCCCAGTTCTTCCCATTATTAAGATTCCTAAGCATTTCAATTACTATCTGTGAGTCCCCTTCGATTTCCAGGTTCGTGTAACCATTTCTTATTGGTATTCTTATCCCTTGGTATACTGCCATCATTTTTGCTTCATTGTTGGTCATTATGCCTCCTCTGTCTACATACACCCATCTATTGCAGCCCTCATTGTCTCTAAAGATACCACCGAAGCTTGCTGGCCCTGGGTTTCGTTTGGAGGCTCCATCAAAATTCAGCTTAATGAAATTTTCCCCAGGATATCTGAACTGCGCATGGCTCTGTGTCTGAGATCTTTGATGTCTTTCCGTCTAGGGATACACCATGCTATAATCCATATTAAGGAGTTCTAAGATTCTACCTTCATGTTGAAGCCTTGAAAATCGGGTCGACAACAAGGGGGATACCCACCCGGTCCGGACCTTGGTTGGCAGCTCCTTATCTGTTTGGTATAGCGGGTCCGACTGGGGATAATGGGACCAGTTTCCCGATCTTGGGTGTGTGTGTGTGTGTGTGTGTGTATAGAGTTAAACTGTGCCGATCTGAGAGTAATTTAAAGCTATTCTAAATCAGATTCTTTAAATTTACTCTATGTTATTGTATCTAATGAGAAAAAACAAATCAAATCTATTCTAACCCGGGATTGTATGTCTTCCATTACGCGATCTAAAAAGATTTCTAATAATAACTGGTAATAAAGATCATTCAGCTATCATAAGAAAAGAAACCTTTTGAGATAAACTACTTTGCATAAGAAGTTAAGCAAAAAAGTTGTGAACAACATATCGCATAATAAGTCATTCATATGTCACACATGAACCATATGGCTCCACCGTACAAAAGTGCCAAATGATAACCCATATGTTCAGGCAATAACACATAAAACAACTGAAACTGTAAATTACTTAAAGAGTATAAGCAGATATTGCCAAGAGATAAAAGTACCATTTATGACTAGTTCTACCCATAATCCTCAAGCAAAACAATCTATTTCTACTTGTTCTAAAATCCACCAAGAGTACAGAACTGCAACATCGGTAGCAGATATCAAAATGCAAGTAAAGATAAATTTTGATCCATCTATTCATCAAAACCTCCTCTGAGGGTGCAGAAGTGCATGTTCTGAGGATCAATTTTTGACAAATCTCCGGACCCTTCTCTAAATGCATGAGAAGGGTTAAAATACTACTTCCTAAATCTAATAATAGTGTTTTTACAAAATTGTAGGATACGGCTCTCAAACGACTGCCCTTTTTCTAATCTAAACAAAAAGAAACAGCAAAGTACTAAAAATAAGTTATTTCTGGATCTGGTCTTTGAAATTGCAAGTCTTCTGCATGGATTTGAGAAGAGTCGGTTGGCCGACTTCTGCGCTGAGCTGGGCTGCGAAAATGGGATCTTTGAGAGCTGGCACTACTTTCTCTGCTGAGTTTGTGATGCATTTCACAGTCATCCATTGACTGTGCGGCTTAACTAAGTATGCCCAATAACACTCCCAATTCAACTTGTTCAAAGCTTGGATCGCCTTTCCCTTTTCCTGCGCTCTCTCTTTCCATTCTGCCTCTATTTGTGACTTGTTTGGTAGGTATCCCGGGGCGGTTTCCGTGATTAAGTTTTCTCTGTGTAAATTTTCATTTACACAGTCTATAAGGATACCAACCTGTGTCGCCGCTGCCTCTGCTGCCTGTTCTGCCTGCTTGATTTGGTCGTCCCATTTGTTGAAGAGCAATTCTTAATGGCTTTCGTTTATTTTGGGTGGATTTGCTCTTTTCGCTTTCTCTCCATTCTGCCAAGCTATATACTATGTCACTCATCTGTCGACCTTGTCATAGTCACTTCGCAGATCTGTCACTTGATTGGTGAGTTTATCGCTCAGCTCGCAATAGTGACTCCAGTACGATATTTTTCGTCCCAACTCTTCTTGTTGCTGCAGAAGTTGCTCATTTAAACTAGTAGATTCTGAAACGAATTCGGAAATCTTGGGCTCGTCTTTATGTATTTCTTGTAAAGCTCGCAACTGCTCTCCTTTTTCGTCTAGGCTTTTCTGATAGCTTATCTGCATTTGCTGAAAATATTCTTGTAGTTTCTCAAGTTGTTTGGACGCTTCATTGCTGGCATTGGCCTGTTGCAGCTGTTGTTGTAGTAGCTGTATATGGTTTTCTTTCTCCCTTAATAGTTGCTGAACTTCAGACGCCTTGTTGATAATCACAGAAGCGTATGCTCCTGCAATTTGAGACAATTTCGTGAGATTTTCCGTCGGGTTGCTGTTAGGGTCTTTCCACAAGACGTCTAAATGTTCAGCGTTTTGTGACAGCGTATTCTCCAGCTTTCTCTTCTTTCTTTGTCTCCTCACCACTGCTTTATGTTGAGGACTATAGAACACATCCAGTGGGGGAATTTCTTCTACACTAAGTAGGAGTTCAGGAGGCGGAGCGATATGACCGTTTCTTCTTCTGAGACACTACCGACCACAGTTGAAACCATTTCCTGTGTTACTTGCACATTGCTTACAGGCATTCTTGGGAACTGCCCTTCTGGGCTGATTAGCTTGTTGAAGTTTTCCCACTCCTTATCCAGCTGTGTCGTGATGAGCGACGATGTAGTGACGGGAGAAGGGACATTTCTTGATGAGGAAGCGACAATTTGCAGTTGCGACATGGCGGTTGACTGGGCAGTATTCCCGGCTACTTCTCCTACTTTACCTTGGTCACTCGCAGACTTTTTAGAGCGTTCGGGTGTTCCTTGAACAACGTCAGATCTAGATTTGGAAGAACTGGAGTTTCCGCTGAGGCTGACACTTGGAGTAGGCTCTCTGGCGAGCAGCTGCAGCTTTTCTAGAGGGATGCCGACTATCCTTCTTTCTCTGAATAACGAAAATCTTTCGAGGTCATCTGGGGACAACCTCGACTTAGCTTCTCGCAAAACTTCCCAGAATGAACTTTTATTTTGAAACAAGTCATCAAATAAATATTTCTTTCCGGTGAACACTTTTATTCTGACACTTATAGTGAAATCATGGGCGACGTTATTTAGGTCAAAAGGTCGAGCGGGGAATTTAAACAATTGTAGGGATGTCACCTTCCCTACTTCGACAAAAGCATGTCCCACATCAAATAATGAGAAGGCCCCTCAAGCTACAGGAAACTGAGGCCATATGGCCTTCTTCTTGTCTTTTAACTCTTTGATTAGGCCGCCTTCAGAGCAAGTCTGATAGGCAATTTCTCTGGCCAAAAGCTTGTCTGGAATATATAGAGGTAGGACATGTGGAGGTACAGTGCTCCCAAACACTCTGATATAAGTGAACCATTCTTCCCCGAACCATCTTGCGACGGGGATGATGTCTATTTGCGCTCCGGGTGAGCACCTCGGGGGTTCTTCACTATATATCATCCTATATAGGGGTAAAATGAGTCCATGGCAAATCTAATAGAAGTGAGGGGCGAACTGTGAATCCCATAGTACTTTGTGGTAAACATGAATAGGCGACGGGTCTTCGGTAGTCCATTTCCAACCCATAGTTGGAAATTTAGATACATAGCAAATAGAATCCATAATGTAAGCAGATAGATAAAACGGAGGGTAGACCCTTTGTGACGAGGATCTCTTAGTACGGTAATTCATGACAACAGTGAACAAATTATCAGAACATATTTTGGCCCAATCCATGAGATCAGCATTTGTGGCAGCTTCTATGAGTGGTAGCCATTCAGCTGAAAATTTATTTATGTCTTGCATCCCAAACAGCCTGCAGAGCATGGCTGCAGCAAAACAATATGGAGAGGTGAGAGAACTTGTGCTATACTTACCATTTTTATCCTTTTTTAGCGGCTCCTCTCTTTTGGTCTATTCTTTAGTGGTTTATGCCAGGTTTGGTTTCTCTGCTGCAAATTTCTGGACAAATTGTGTGTTATAGGTCGTCTGAGGCTCCAGAAGATGGTACATAAGCTTTAGGTCTTGTGCGGCGAATGATCGTATGAGCCCATGCCCTGGAGCCTTGAATTGTCTGCCTTGTAACTCTGCATTGTCGAGTATCCATTTGATCATATCTGTATACGGCAATATCTTGGGTCTAACTGTTATTCGATGGAGAAATGAACAAGCCAACTCTTCTAAGGATGCCTCGGAAGAGTTTGGCGATCCCGCGGCGCTATCGGCTTTCATTACTCTGGGGTTTTCCTCCTCCAGCAGCCTATACATGCCTTCCCAGGTTGAAATTCTTGCGTCCCTATTGCATGCAGTGTCTGTGTACAAGGGCGCCATCTCTTTTGCCTTTTCCTTTGCCTCGAAACCTTGGGCATTAGTCTTCCTCCCCATTTTCTTCTGCGTTCGGGTTTTGAATGTTCTTATCTCCTAGTTCCTGCAAATTACAAGCGAGGCGGAAATGATTGATTGAGAAAGATGATGGGATGGTTTTAAATGCAGACGATATACTAAATATGCCACCTTACGTGAAAACAATTCTTCAGCAAAGCACACATCCTTATTTCATTAAATAACTGACAACTAACCTACTTACTATCATTAAAAGCGCATGATTTGAAGTCAGATTATGGTAAGTGGTCTATCTTTGAACGACGTGGCTGAAAAATTTATGGTTTAAATGATTCATGATTCGCTTTATGCTCTATCGAAGATCGTGTCATCGCAAGGCGCGCTTATCGCAAGTTTCCGGATCGCAGAATATGTCACCGCGGCGATCGCAATATCGCAGGTCGCAATGTCGCGGGTCGCAGGAGTTTGATGTTTGTTAAGTATTTCCATTTCATTTCTGCGATTTGCGGTCATTGCGATCGGCGTTATCGAAGATCAGGAGGTTTTAAGGTTTTTCCATTAGGCTTAACGTTGGGGGGCCTTGCGCATTAATGCAATTTCTTGAAGACCTTTTCCCCATCGTGGACTTAGGTGAAAATATTTGAAAGACTACTTTTAAGCCTGCGATGGTATCTTTATTTTGAAGAAGGGAAATTTGATTTCTTCTCAAATTATACTAGGGGTCCCTATTCATTTAGTATTTTGGGTAGATAGCTAAATGAAAAAGGGGGTGGGGGGTTGTTGTTGGCCACAACAATTGGCAATTCACTAAGGAGAACCAGTTATCTCTGACTTTCTTTTGACGTTTTTCAAACTTCTAAAAATAATAAAAAATTTCTCAGAAAACTTAAACTTTATTATAGAAAGATAAAAATATTATACCTCAAACTATCAATGATATTTTGTTTCAACTCCTTCCCATTTACTTGTATTCTCAGCTTGTTCTTGCATTTACATCAGCCCTTACTTGGTCTTGAATCAAAATTAAGATAAAGTCTTCTCTGTATAGCAGTCCTTTTTAAATATGCTTCTTTGTCGCAGGTAGAGCCTCTGCTGCCAGAAGGCGTCCATAGCCTCGACAGGGTTACCTATTAACCAGTAATGATCCTTTATCCTGCCTAAGAGTTTACATCTATTCAGAGAAAAACTCATTTTGACACTTTTTATTTTTTATTCTCTAAAGAAAAATGTGTTGGTTTGGTGGCCAAATTGTGACACAGTCATTCACTAGATTTATACCTTTGCTGACCAAGCTGGCTCGTGATGAGACCCCCTGTCTTTTGATTGCAACAATCTTAAGTCGTTGCCCTGTTTTGATGGACAGTTTTGGCAAAGTCAGCAAGTTATAATACCTGTGATGATGATAAGTCGGCTCGTGATGAGACCTCTTATTCTTTGAGATATAGTGTTTGGATTGCTTCCCTGAATGCTGTGATTTCCTTTGGCAGGGAGGAAGTCAATTTTCTTTCCTTAAGAAAGTTCTGGACGACAATAATAACGCTTCTTTGGTAATCGTTGTTTCTACAGGGACTCCTCATCTTGTCATTGATGCCTTTCATTGTACTGACGTAAAACAATTACTTTGCTGAGATTATTTTCTTCAGTTTTTTGGAGTTGAAACTAATATCATATCTAGATTAAAGTTCTATTGACAATAAAGACCAAGTTTCAAAGAAAAATATTTGTCATTCATAGAAGCGGAAGTTCAAAATCCCGATAGAGAGAAAGGTGCGTCTTCGTAAACGTCGAATGATGTTTATCCAAAGAAAACTTTATTCATGGGAAAAACCTAACGAAGTGAGAGGTAGACATTTCCTAAGGTCCGGTAGACAATAGGGATGATCTTCTTTCCTTATTTTGACTATCAACTACTCAAGCATAAACCTAACTACTTAACTAAACTACTCCTACTCCTATTCTAATTTTACACAAAAATTTGACTAGGTGAAATGATATTTCCAATGGAGCCACTTTCTTATTTTTACTATGCAACTTTCCAACATTGGTGTTGAGAACGAAATTTTCTTTGGGATGTTAACGTTGGATACGGAATAAGAATGCATAATCCCAGTTGGAATTTTGTCCAAAATTTCTTTCTCACAAAATCTTCCTTCCAACTGAGTATCTATTGGATCATAAAAGTAAAGATGAATTTCTGTTGTATCTTGATGATCTTGTAATGAAGGAAGTTTTGTACTTCCTTGACATAGCTTAGCTTTCCGCAATGGAAGCTCGTCTTTTGGGTGCTCTTTGATAAGGTGTTGGTTATACCAGAATAATCTATCAAAAAACTGAAAATTTAAAACGCAATCCGATTGTGTACAAGGTGAGTGTAAGTGGGAATAATAATAAAAAAAGTTTTTTGTACAAATAAAATTAAAGTACAACTGGGAGAAGTTTGTAAAATTTTGTTGTTCACAAGAACTGGCCAGGTCATGTGAAACAGAAGATAGACTATGATTATGAATAGGCATGGGGGTATCTTCAAGGTATGAGTCATAGATTGGGAGATCGTCTTGATCAGCAAAATTGGGTGGATGATCTTTGGCCTCAAAATGAGGATTGAATGATATGTTTTCCGAATCAGAATATCTCTCATTTTTAGGGTTTTGATGAGTTACTTGAGATAAATCGATAACATCGTTGTTGGAAAAGTAACCATCATGACAGATTTTACCAGTTTCCCTAGATTCTTCCTTTTGGTCATATAATTTCAGACAAGGAAATTCAAGTGTTCCTTGCTTAGAAACAGTCGAGGGATGTTTTATAGCTATCTCTTTATCTTGAAAATCTAATGATGATTTATTTGACTTATCCTCTATGTTTTTTGAAATATCTTTAATGTTGAGAGGGGAAAAGTTATCATCATTAAAAACATCAGGGTAAAGAGAGAAGTGTGATTCTAAGGCAACGTTTTTAAGATTATCATCATAGAAAGATATCCATTCATCAGATTCAATATAGACATCGGGTTTCAGATCATACCTTTGTGTGCTGATACTTCCTGAAAGAAAAATAGTTTGCTGTTCTGACCTTGGCGTCTGCATCTATTGATTTGCAACGATGTCATCTGACTTCATCTCAACGTCATCTCCTGGTTCCAAGGCAGGTTTCCCTCCATCGTCTTCACTTTTGTCTTCTTGTATTAGAGTATGGATAACTCCTAGGCTCTGAGGGCTTCTTTCATTATGAGCGTTTCACATATTGAAATTGGGATTCTCGCTCATATTAGAAAGAAAAGAGACAGAACTTGGACTAATTTCTGCTTGATCAGATATACGAGGCAGGGAAGGTTCAGCATAATCTAAAGATTCTTCATCTATGAGTTCAGTTTCTATATCATATTTTAGACAATCAAAATGAAATCGCATATTAAAATATCTAATAGATTCATCGTTTTCTCTGAGATGATCAATTTCATTGTATACCTAGTCATAGTCATAACAATCAAATTCAAGAATAAAGATCTTGGCGAATTGATCCCAGCTGTGGATCGATGCAACTGGGAGGTTTCTGCACCATTTTCTAGCTTCCACCGTGAGTGTAAGAGTAAAAATCCTGCATAGAAAGCCTTCATCAATTCTTGGAATATCATAACTTGAAATTCTTTCAATAAATTGAAAGGCATGATTAAAAGCAGAAGAGTTACCCTTACCATTGAATTTTACCTTAGACAAGAGTCTTACCACTTCAAGTGGAGTGTTGGAAGAGGTAGGAACATGGATGCAGCTCCAAATGGGGAGTCTGTGAGCGGCCATCCAGATTCAAATGTTACGATTTGAAGATCATTCCAACAGAAACTATGTTCAGGCCCTCCTTCTAGCGCAAATTATGTTGAAGCCCTGAAAATCGGGTCGACAACAAGGGGGATACCCACCCGGTCTGGACCTTTGTTGGTAGCTCCTTATCCGTTTGGTATAGCGGGTCCAACTCGGGATAACGGGACCAGTTTCCCGATCTTGGGTGTGTGTGTGTGTGTATAGAGTTAAACTGTGCCGATCTGAGAGTAGTTTAAAGCTAATCTAAATCAGATTCTTTAACTTTACTCTATGTTATTATATCTAATGAGAAACAACAAATCAAATCTATTCTAACCGGGGATTGTATGTCTTCCATTATGCGATCTAAAAATATTTCGAATAATAATTGGTAATAAAGATCATTCAGCTATCATAAGAAAAGAAACCATTTGAGGTAATCTACTTTGCATAAGAAGTTAAGAAAAACAGTTGTGAACAGCATATTGCATAGTAAGTCATTCATATGTCACACATGAACCATATGACTCCACCGTACAAAAGTGCCAAATGATAACCCATATGTTCAGGCAGTAACACATAAACAACTGAAACTGTAAATTACTTAAAGAGTATAAGCAGACATTGCCAAGAGATAAAAGTACCATTTATGACTACTTCTACCCATAAGCCTCAAGCAAAACAATCTATTTCTACTTGTTCTAAAATCCACCAAGAGTACAGAACTGCAACATCAGTAGCAGATATCAAAATGCAAGTAAAGATAAATTTCGATCCATCTATTCATCAAAACCTCCTCTAAGGGTGCAGAAGTGCATGTTTTGAGGATCAGTTTTTGACAAATCTCCGGACCCTTCTCTAAATGCATGAGAAGGGTTAAAATACTACTTCCTAAATCTAATAATAGTGTTTTTACAAAATTGTAGGATACGTCTCTCAAACGACCGCCCTTTTTCTAATCTTAATAAAAATAAACAGCAAACTACTAAAAATAAGTTATTTCTGGATCTGGTCTTTGAAATTGCAAGTGTTCAGCATGGATTTGAGAAGAGTCGGTTGGCCGACTTCTGCGCTGAGCTGGGCTGCGAAAACAGAATCTTTGAGAGCTGGCACTACTTTCTCTGCTGAGTTTGTGATGCATTTCACAGTCATCCATTGACTATGTGGCTTAACTAAGTATGCCCAATAGCACTCCCAATTCAAATTGTTCAAGGCTTGGATCGCCTTTCCCTTTTCCTGCGCTCTCTCTTTCCATTCTGCCTCTATTTGTGACTTGTTTGGTAGGTATCCCGGGGCGGTTTCTGTGATTAAGTTTGCTCTGTGTAAATTTTCATTTACACAGTCTATAAGGATACCAGCCTGTGTCACTGCTGCCTCTGCTGCCTGTTCTGCCTGCTTGATTTGGTCGTCCCATTTGTTGAAGAGCAATTCTTTATGGCTTTCGTTTATTCTGGGTGCATTTGCTCTTTTCACTTCCTCTCCATTCTGCCAAGCTATATACTTTGTCACTCGTCTGTTGACCTGGTCGTAGTCACTTCGCAGATCTGTCACTTGATTGGTGAGTTTGTCACTCAGCTCGCAATAGTGACTCCACTGCGATATTTTTCGTCCCAACTGTTCTTGTTGCTGCAGAAGTTGCTCATTTAAACTAGTAGATTCTGAAACGAATTCGGAAAGCTTGGGCTCGTCTTTATGTATTTCTTGTAAAGCTCGCAACTTCTCTCCTTTTTCGTCTAGGCTTTTCTGATAGCTTATCTACATTTGCTGAAAATCTTCTTGTAGTTTCTCGAGTTGTTTGGACACTTCATTGCTGGCATTGGCCTGTTGCAGCTGTTGTTGCAGTAGCTGTATATGGTTTTCTTGCTCCCTTAATAGTTGCTGAACTTCAGACGCCTTGTTGATAGTCGCAGAAGCGTATGCTCCTGCAATTTGAGACAATTTCGTGAGATTTTCTGTCGGGTTGCTGTTAGGGTCTTTCCACAAGACGTCTAAATGTTCGGCGTTTTGTGACAGCGTATTCTCCAGCTTTCTCTTCTTTCTTTGTCTCCTCACCACTGCTTTATGTTGAGGACTATAGAACACGTCCAGTGGGGGAATTTCTTCTACACTAAGTAGGAGTTAAGGAGGCGGAGTGATATGACCGTGTTCTGCTTCTGAGACACTACTAACCATAGTTGAAACCATTTCCTGTGTTACTTGCACATTGCTTATAGGCGTTCTTGGGACCTGGCTTTCCGGGTTGATTAGCTCGTTGAAGTTTTCCCACTCCTTATCGAGCTGTGTCCTGATGAGCGACGATGTAGTGACAGGACGAGGGACATTTCTTGATGAGGAAGCAATAATTTGCAGTTGCGACATGGCGCTTGACTGGGCAGTATTCCCGGCTGCTTCTCCTACTTTCCCTTGGTCACTCGCAGACTTTTTAGAGTGTTCGGGTGTTCCTTGAACAGCGTCAGATCTAGATTTGGAAGAACTGGGTTTCCGCTGAGGCCGACACTTGGAGTAGGCTCTCTGGCGAGCGGCTGCAGCTTTTCTAGAGGGATGCCGGCTAGCCTTCTTTCTCTGAATAACGAAAATCTTTCGAGGTCATCTGGGGACAACCTCGACTTAGCTTCTCGCAAAACTTCCTGGAATGAACTTTTATTTTGAAACAAGTCATCAAATAAATCTTTCTTTCCGGTGAATACTTTTATTCTAACACTTATAGTGAAATCATGGGCGACTTTATTTAGGTCAAAAGGTCAAGCGGGGAATTTAAACAATTGTAGGGATGTCACATTCCCTACTTCGGCAAAATCATGCCCCACATCAAATAATGAGAAGGCCCCACAAGCTACAGGAAACTGAGGCCATATGGTCTTCTTCTTGTCTTTTAACTCTTTGGTTAGGCCGCCTTAAGAGCAAGTCTGATAGGCAATTTCTCTGGCCAAAAGCTTGTCGGGGATATACCGAGGTAGGACATGTGGAGGTACAGTGCTCCCAAACACTGTGATATAAGTGTACCATTCTTCCTCGAACCATCTTGCGATGGGGATGATGTCTATTTGAGCTTCGGGTGAGCACCTCGGGGGTTCTTCACTATATATCATTCTATATAGGGGTAAAATGAGTCCATGGAAAATCTGATAGAAGTGAGGGGCGAATTGTGAATCCCATAGTACTTTTTGGTAAACATGAATAGGTGACGGGTCTTGGGTAGTCCATTTCCAACCCATAGTTGGAAATTTAGATACATAGCAAATAGAATCCATAATGTAAGCAGATAGATAAAACGGAGGGTAGACCCTTTGTGACGAGGATCTCTTAGTATGGTAATTCATGACAAAAGTGAACAAATTATCAGAACATATTTTGGCCCAATCCACGAGATCCACATTTGTGGCAGCTTCTATGAGTGGTAGCCATTCAGCTGAAAATTTGTTTATGTCTGGCATCCCAGACAGCGTGCAGAACATGGCTGCAGCAAAACAATATGGAGAGGTGAGAGAACTTGTGCTATACTTACCATTTTTATCCTTTTTTAGCGGCTCCTCTCTTCTGGTCCATTCTTTAGTGGTTTCCTCCAAGTTTGGGTTCTCTGCTGCAAATTTCTGGACAAATTGCGTGTTATAGGTCGTCTGAGGCTCCGGAAGATGGTACATAAGCTTTAGGTCTTGTGCGGTGAATGATCCTATGAGCCCATGCCCTGGAGCCTTGAATTGTCTGCCTTGTAACTCTGCATTGTCGAGTATCCATTTGATCATATATGTATACGGAAATATCTTGGGTCTAGCTGCTATTCGATGGAGAAATGAACAAGCCAGCTCTTCTAAGGATGCCTCCGAAGAGTTTGGCGATCCCGCGACGCTATCGGCTTTCATTACTCTGGGGTTTTCCTCCTCTAGCAGCCTACACATACCTTCCCAGGTTGAAATTCCTGCGTCCCTGTTGCATGCAGTGTCTGTGTACAAGGGCGCCATCTCTTTTGCCTTTTCCTTTGCTTCGAAACCTTGGGCATTAGTCTTCTTTCCCATTTTCTTCTGTGTTCGGCTTTTGAATGTTCTTATCTCCTAGTTCGTGCAGATTACAAGCGAGGCAGAAATGACTGATTGAGGAAGATGATGGGAGGGTTTTAAATCCAGACGATATACTAAATATGCCACCTTACGTGAAAACAATTCTTCAGCAAAGCACACATCCTTACTTCATTAAATAACTGACAACTAACCTACTTACTATCATTAAAAGCGCATTATTTGAAGTCATATTATGCTAAGTGGTCTGTCTTTGAATGACGTGCCTGAAAGATTTGTGGTTTAAATGATTCATGATTCGCTTTATGCTTTATCGAAGATCGTGTCGTCGCAAGGCGCACTTATCGAAAGTCGCCGGATCACAGAATATGTCATCGCGGCGATCACAATATCACAGGTCGCAACGTCGTGGGTCGCAGGAGTTTGATGTTTGTTAAGTATTTCCATTTCATTTCTGCGATGTGCGGTCATTGCGATCGACATTATCGCAGATCGGGAGGTTTTAAGGTTTTTCCATATGGACACTACTTATTGCGACGCGACGTTAGGCTTAACGTTGGGGGGCCTTGCACATTAATGCAATTTCTTAAAGAACTTTTCCCCATCGTGGACTTAGGTGAAAATATTTGAAAGACTGCTTTTAAGCCTGCGATGGTATCTTTATTTTGAAGAAGGGAAATTTGATTTCTTCTCAAAATTATACTAGGGGTCCCCTATTCATTAGTATTTTGGGGAGATAGCTAAATGAAAAAGGGGGGGGGGGGTTGTTGCTGGCCACAACACTTCCTCAGGGGTCGCCTTCTAGTCCTCCTCCACCCAAGTTTCCACTAGCACTGTTTCTTTTATTAATTTTTGCATTCTTCTCCACATCTTTTCTAGTGGATTGCCTTTGTCCTGGAAGATTCTTTGATTACGCTCTTTCCGCAGAAGCCAGATGACGAAACCTATAGTTAAGCTCCAGACTCTCCTAACTACTGAGCATGAAAATTGGCCTTTGCCCCACTGAAATATGGTCTTTTTAATATCCAAGGGATCCCTATTAGAATTTCCAAAGAGTTTCCTTACTTCATCCCACTGATGTTGGGAAAAGGGGCAGGAATTCAAAAGGTGTTCCTGTGTTTCATTCTCATGTTTACAAAGGCTGCATCTAGGGGGTCCCTGGAAGCCTCTTTTATGTAACTTGTCCCACGTGAGGATTCTTCCCTTCCCTACTATCCATGCAAACATTGTTACCTTCGGCCACCACTTATTCCTCCATATTTGTTTCCAATCTAAAGCTTCCTCTTCTCTCTCCTTTCAAGTGGCTAAAGAATATGCTTCTTTGACTGAGAAGGTCCCTTTTGTAGATTTTCCCCATCTAAGAATATCTGGTCCCTTTCTTATTTTAATTCTTCTTGAATCCATCTCTTTTACCAATATCTCTTTCTGATCTTGGTTGATATTTTCATCCCATTCTTCAGGTTTCCTCCAAGTTCACCAGGTTTCATCCATCTCCTCTTCCTTCCAATAATCTTTTACATATTTTAACCCCTCCCTTTCTGCCTTCTGATATGTGCTATAAAGAGCTTGAATACCGACCATTCTATCCCTTTGCTACCACGCCTCTTCCCAGAATTTAACTATACATCCATTCCTAATTTCCTAGAAGGTATATTTGCCTATGATATCTCTTTTCTGGCTTGCTAAGTCCCATATTGAAGATCCTTTTGGGACTTCTTCCAATCTGACGATACCTTCTGTAGTTAAGGGCATGTTGTATTTTTGAGTGCATATTTTTTTCCATAAGTCATTACCTCCCCTCATCTATCTCCACCACAGATTCACCCCTAAAACTTGGTTTAGGATGCCTGAATCCCTGAGACCAAGTCCTCCTTCATCTGTTTGTTTAGTTAGACTCTTCCACGACATAAGGGCTCATTTCCTTTGCTGCTTGGGTCCTCCCCATGTGAATTTTCGGAAAATTTCCTTCATTCTTATGCAGGCACCTTTGGGAGTTGCCATCACCGATAGAGGGTATATTAGTATGGCCTAGAGAATTGATTTTAGAAGCACAAATCTTCCTGCTATATTCAGCGATCGAAAGGACCAATTTTCTAGTCTATTCTTGAGTTTTTCTATTGTTTACTGCTAGTTTTCTATTCTTACGGGGTTTAGCGCTAACTGATTTCCCAAATATTTTGTTGGTAGCTCTCCAGATCGAAAGCCCAACATTCTAGTCAAATGGGATTTGATCGGCTCAGGGGTATTAAATATAAATGTACATGATTTGTCTTTGTTGATTTCCATACCCGAGGCTTCCATAAACAGATCCAAAATCCTTTTTACCCTTTTCACTTCCTTTAGGGATACCTCACAAAAGAGCATGATGTCGTCTACAAACTTTTGGTGAGTGATAGGTAAGTTGTTCCCCGATAACCTTAATCCCTTAATCTTTCTTTCCCTCATCTCTTTTTTAAAGTATCTTCCCAAAGCTTATGCTACCATAATGAACAAGAAGGGACATAAGGGATCACCTTGTCTTATTCCTCTAGTGGTGTTGAAGGTCGACGTTGGCATCCTGTTAAGCAGAATAGAAAAGTTAGGCATTGATATCATGTTATAAATCGAGTCTGTCCATCTGTTGCTAAAACCAAATGCCATAAGAATGGCTTTGAGGTACTTCCAATTTAAGCAATCATAGGCTTTTGACAAGTCCAGCTTTATCATCATACCCCTATCCTTTTTTTGTTTTAGAGAGTGGATCACTTCTTGGGAGACTACCAAACAATCTAGGATTTGTCTTCCCTCCACAAAACCAGTTTTCTCTGGGGAGATTATATTAGAGAGAATTGGTTTCAGTCTTTTAGCCATCACAGTAGCAATAATTTTATAAATTACATTACAAAGGGCTATTGGGCGAAACCCTTGGGCTTTCTCTGATTTACCTGATTTAGGAATAAGAGTAAAAAGGGTAGAGTTAAGACTCGACCATACCTTCTGCTACCTGTGAGATTCCTCTACTACCTCTAGGATGTCTTGTCCTAGGAAATGCCAACCTGCTTGATAAAATTCCACCGCGAATCCATCCGGTCCTGGGGCTTTGTTTTTCTTCATTCCCTTCACTATTTCCTCTACTTCTTCTAGCATTGTTGCTCTCATCAGAGCTTTATTTTGGTCTTCGGTTATTATATTTGGGATTTCGTTACATATCCTTCCCATAGCCTCTTCTCTGTCGTCTCCTGGCTCGGTCAGCAAGCCTTTGTGATACCCAACTAGTACTTGTTCAATCCCCTCATGCTCTGTTATTCTTTTCCCTTCTTCATTTATGATAGAGAAGATTATGTTCCTTTGCTTGTGTTGGATCATGGCTTTGTGGAAGAACATTGTGTTCCTTTCTCCATCGCGGAGCCAGTTTATTCTAGGCTTTTGTCTCCATGGAATTTCTTCCTGTTTTCTTCATTCTTCCAGTTGGCTAATCAGAATTCCTTCTTCCCTACTTTGCTCCTCATTTCGCCCTTCTGCTATAATTTTCTGTTGAATCTCCTCCATTTTTCGTTCTAATCTCTACTTCTCCACTAAAATGTTCCCAAACTCTTCCTTTTTCCATTTTTTGATTTTCTCCTTGAGTTCTTTGAGCTTTAACTGGAAGGTATGCATCTTACATCTTCCTCTTTGTTGGCTCCGAGTCCACCATTCCTCTACCTTCGGCATAAACTCCTTATTCCTAATCCAGAAGGCCTCAAACCTGAAGGGGCGTTTGTGTGGGTTCTTCTTAATATCTATCTCCAATCTAATGGGCCAATGATCAGAGCCCATGGTAGGGAGGATCATTGACTCCACGAATACATCCCTATTTATGATCTATTCTGATATTAGGAATCTATCTAATTTGCATGCTATTTGATTTATACCACCCCTTCTGTTGTTCCACATATGAACCCCATTTATCGTCGAAATATCTACCAGTCTTAGCTATGTTATCATTTTACAAAAAGCCTCCATGCCTTGGTCTGGTCTGCTTACTCCTCCTCTTTTTTCCCCTAATGTTTTAATCATATTAAAGTCCCCTCCTACAATCCACGGAATCCCTGGAGAGATCCGGTAGATAATTTGCATGTTTTTAAGGAAATTTTTGTGTTCCCTTGGAATGTGTGGACCATAGACTCCAGAGATGAGTGTCCACTCAGAAGACCCTATCAGTCTGAATGTTCCTGAGAGAATTCGGGGGAGGCTGAACCAATTTTTGAATTGCACCTCCTCTGGGTTCCACAAAACTGCCAGTCCTCCAACCCTCCATGTCGCATCTTGACCCATTACTTCATAATGTATGTTGTACTTTCTCATTATTTATTCTAATTTTTGGGAGCTGATCTTTGTTTCTTGTATTATCATTATACTTGGTTTGTCTTTCTTCACCCTGTAATTTAAATACCTCTATTTACCCTTACTGTTTAGACCTCTAATGTTCCAGCTTGTGACTATCATTTTATAACTTTTTGGATGGTTGTTGAAATACCTCTGAAAGAGGTATAACTCTACGTGAGTTTACCAAAGTTTCCCCTACTGCCTGAATGGTTTCGCTCATTGTCCTTCTCCCTCTTTTCCTACCTCCTTTGCCATAACTTCCCGTTCCCATACTCTGGATTCCTTGCGCTCCTGTTTGATCCAGATGACTAGCCAAGAGGGTTCCTTTCTTTTCCTTGTATTTCTGGAACATTTCCTTATACAACTACTTTTTCTCCTCTGGAATGAACCTCTCATCTAGGTTTTTCGAGTCCTATAGAAACCTTTTCATTACTCTCTCCTCATCACTTCCACTGTCCTTTTGGTTATCGATCTCCATCTGTGATTGTTGTGTTGACATATCTATGTTCCCCTTTGTTCCTTCTTTTTCCATGTTTCCCTGGTTTGAATCTGTCTCCTTGGTGTCTTTAGAAAATTCCGTAGGTTCTTCTGCACTTACTGCATTTTCCATCTCTTCTTCTTCTTCCTGTAGGACCTTGAACTTGTTTTGACTTTCTACTGGTATTGTTTTGGCGGATTGTGGCATTTTTTTCATTCCTTTCTCCGGTCTTCCTTTTATTGGGATTTCCTGGAAACCCTCCTCCACTCCTCCTGTGTCTTTTGTCCTTCTCCTTTCTACTTCTTCTTTGCTTGATGTTTCTCCTGTAGCATTCAGTGGGCATTGTTTGAACAGATGGCTATATTCATGGCACCTTCTACATCTGAAGGGTATGTGTTCTTAATCCATCGGTTGCTACCAAAATTCGTCGTAGTATTCTAACTCTATGTACTCTGGCAGAGGTTCTGATATGTTCATGTATACACATATATTTTCATAGGATGTGTATCTCCCTCTTTTTGTGGTCTCTACAACTTTGACGAATGCCCCTATTGTATTACCTATTCCTTCCAGAATTTCGAGGTCCCAAAATTCTATTGGTAAACCAAACAATCTTGCCCATATGGGTGTTGCTAACATCTTTTCTTGGTCTGGATTGTAGCAATATTCCCAGTGCCTCATGAATAAACCAGCATTATTCATGAAATGCAGTCTCGCTTCAAAGGTTCTTTCCTTGTCCTCTAGATTTGCGAATATCACTGTAAAAAAACCCTTTGCCCCCAGCTTCAGCTCTATATGTCCCTTCACTTTCCATCTTTGTTGTATCCACCTCCCCAGGTCCCTTTTGGACGGCCAAAACCCCACAAACTTACATATCAGGGCATGATCCCGCATGTAACATCTGTATTCTTCAAGTTTATTACACAGAATCACAAACCTTGATTTTTCAGAGCTCTAGGGAGGCATCTTCCTCTTAATCTTGTTTGCCATTGGTTTTCCATCACCGACACTTCCCTGCTATCTTTCTTTGGATCTCTTTGTATCTCACTTCCACTTGCTTCTCCCGGCGTTACGCTTTTGAAGAAGGGGATCTCTCCCCTCCCGAGGTCTCCTGTCATGGCACCATTCAGATCTGCCTTACTTTGAAAACCTGTCTTGCTCTTTTTTATATTGTTTCAGACTTGGTTGCGCACATGATGCTTGTTCCCATGCCCTTATCTCTGCTGCTACTCCTTCTTCTTGCATGCTGTTGAAAACCATAGTTTTTGAGAAACCCTCGCCAGTGCTCTGTCCTTAGCTCCGGACCCTTCATCCCTCGAAAAATACCCGTCCCATGCCTATCGACATATCATATGATCCTCAAGTAGTTGTTAAGACTAAATTCAATTTTAATTCACAATTTAATTTAAGAAAAAATTAAATTGGAATATTCTTATTGCCATATTTCAACATTCCCTCTCAATAAGAATGGGATTATCTGCCACCCCAATCCTATCTCTATGGAACTAAAATTGACACTTTGACAATGCCTTTGTCAAAATGTCAGCATCTTGCTCCTCTATCGAAATATACTGCAACAACATGATTTGTGAGAAGCCATAGGCAACAAATCTTGCCTTATTCTCGTCCACACTACCATCAACAACTTTCTTTACCTTGTAAAGCCAATGGGAACTCACAACTGACTTATTCTCCAGTCTTGGAATCACATCCCAAACATTGTTACAAACTATGGAGTCATACTCCTCCACCATAGCATCGACCCAAATCGGTTGTTGCAGTGAATCCTCAATGGAAGATGGCTCGGTCTCAACACATTTCCCAGAAAGGGCCATGTATCCAGTGTACCTTTTAGATGACCTCCTCTGTCTACATTGAGAAGATGGTGCTCCCACATTCTCTCTCACATCCTCCAATAATCTGTTAGCTTCTTTTGTGCACTTCCTTCCATCTCTCGAAGACTCTACTTGATGTCTCCACTCCTGGAACCTCTACATCTGGCTGCTCTGCATTAGTCTGAGGCTCCTCCTCCTTAGGAACCAATAGTTCCTCCACAGCCTTTAGTTGGATCTCCCACTCAAGAGAAACTCGCATGGCCTTCTACTCATCAAACTTGAGATCTCTATGAACCACTGTCCTCCAACTGGTAGGCAGGTACACCCGATAGTTGTGAGGTGTGTTACACAGTAATTTGTCACCGTTGGTCACCGTCCCTGTTACCCCTGTTTTCATATATTGGAGGATACATTCCGGGACCTGTGAGCAGTGACATAACCTAAAAACATTTGCATTATGTTCCCCTGAGTATGTACTTCATGTTCCCTAAAGACACCTTCTGCAAATTATCCCTGAAAAGTGCCCTTTTTCCATTGGCGTAGGTACACAGTGTCTTACCCACGCCAATGACTGAGATCCTCAAAAGGGGGCGTGCCCATTGGCACTCTTTCCTAGAGCAACACCCGCGCCAACTAAGTTTAGTAATGATTTTTGGCCAACGCGCACCCATATGTTTTTTCCTCTCTTATCATGAAGTTCTTTGAGGGAAAAATCCACAGGATAGAGGTCGAGAGTCATCGTTTATCCACGAAAAATATCCTCAGTAGCTTTTCAGGGATAATGCCAATCCGTAATGGACATCCTGGTACATTGTATCTTCCTCCCTTCTCCATCTATAAAAGCCTGTCCTCATGCATTAAACAAGTTAGTTTTTGCTAGAGTTTTTGTGAGTGTTGAAGTAATGCTAGAGTGATAGTAAGAGTTTTGAAGCATAGGGAGGTTATGCTGCTGGAATCCTGAGAGAGAGAAGGTCTTGTGCAAGGCATATATAGCTACTTGCCCAGTCAGAGAATAGGTTCGACGTCAGAACCTTGGTTGTATCTTTCTCTGCTTTTATTCATTAATGGACGACTATCATTATGGTTCCACTCCTATTGTCTTTATAATGATGATTGAGTTATATATTTTCTGACTGATATATAGTTGCATATATTGGATTTTATGCTTGTATTTGTGTCGTTCTTTGCATGTGCAGGTGTCCATTCACGAGGATTGTGGGGATTGTGACCAGCCGGAGCAAAGGAACGAGAGCGACGATTCTTCTACAAGTATTAGCGTTGGAATCCAGGTAGGCCATCATCATCGATATTTGATTTGCAATTAGGAACCTGCGTGTTAGCGTTGTGTGATTGTTGCTAGACCCCATTTGGACTAGTGGGATCGCCTCTGTCCGTAGAGGGGATTTACCTGTTCAACAAGGTGTATCAGTGTACCCCAAAAATATCCCCAACTCTGTTGTTTTCTCAAGATTCTTCTGTACATTCTTTGTCACATGTCAATACACTGATGAGCGAAAGATCTTGAAGTGACCCACATCTGGTCTCTTACCAGAGAAAGCTTCCTCTGGTGTCTTCATCCCAAGTATACGATGTAGGCTTCTGTTCTACAAAGAAACCCCTGTGTTGCATACATCAGCCCATAAGTGAAGTGTTAGGCCTTGGTCATGCAGCATTGCTCATGCTACCCCTACCATAGTTCTGTTCTTCCTCTCGACCACCCTATTCTGTTGTAGGTTATGAGGTGTCGTCAACTCTCCTTTAATTCCTTCCACTACACAGAAGTCCTTAAATTATTGAGAGACATTTTCTCCACCATTTTCGCTTCTCAAGGCCTTGATCTTCTTCCCTAGACTCTTTCTCGACCAAAGCTTTGAACTCACAAAACTTTGTGAAAGTTTGGTCCTTCTTTTGCATGAAATAAATCCAACATTTATGAGAATTATGATTAATTAAAATCACATAATACCTTTGCTTCCTTGTGGATTCCATCAAGAATGGTCCACAAAAATCAGTATGAACCCACTTTAAGATAGCCTCTGCTTGACTGTATCGATCATGAAAGGAAGACTTGGTGTACTTTCCCAAGGTACAACCTTTGCATGTGTCAACTTGCTCAAGTTTACCTTTGGCAAGTCTTTGAAAATATCTGTTGCATTATCTTCAAAGCCCCACGATGCAAATGGCCCAACCGCCTATGCCACAACTCGCCAATGTCTTGGCTTTGCACCAATTATACTTTCATACTCAATCCTGCACAATCAGCTACCTCTAGTTTATAGAGATTCTTCACCCGAATCCCTATCCTCTTGGTCTAACTTGTGTCTATGTGTCTTAGGAATACCTTTCCTTTACTAAAGACAACATCGTAACCTTTTTCCTCCAACATCGTGACCGATACCAAGTACTTCTTCAATCCAGGCACATACATCACATTTTTCAAGGTGAGAGGAGCTCCATGCTCACTCTGAAAAGCAACCGTGCCCACTCCTAAAACACTATACCTTCCATCGTCACCCATCACTATATGCATCTTGAGGTCTTTCTCTTCCAAGGCATTGAATAAATTTTTATCACCGATTATGTGGAATGAAGCTCCACTGCTAAGATACTAGACACAACCCATCAACGATGACACCATGCATGTGATGAGAGTAAAGTCCATTTCAAATTAATTGGCTAATGCCTCACCTTTCGATCCTTCCGAGCATCCCTTCTTGGACTTCTACGATGGGAAATTAGTTGCATAATGTCCCATCTTGTGACAATTAAAGCATCTTACTTTAGACATATCACCCTTCTTCCCTCCATGAGAATAATTTGATTTGAAATGGGAAGCCTTCCCCTTCCCTTTCCTTGCCTTACTTGTTAACGCTAGATTTTCTTCATCATCATTCTTGGATGAAGAACCATCTCGTGTGCTCCTCCTAATCTCCTCCTGCATAAGATATGACCACAGTTGTTCCCAATCTGGTAGTTTCTCCCTTCCATTCATACACTCTTGGTAGCTATTCCAACTCTTTGGAAGGCCAAGGAGAGCGAGGCTCACCATATCATCATCGGCAGTAGTTGTTCACACACTACCAAGCTCATCTCTGTAGGAGGTGACCTTGTTCATATATGTGGAAATGGTATTGCCCTTCTCCATCTTGATTCTTCAAAGCTTATCCTTGAGCTCCAGTTTCCTTTGGTCGCTACTATTTTGGTAGAGGTCCTTTAATGTCTTCCACATTGAAAATGGAGTATCCTTCCTATGGAGACTCATGACAATATGGTCACGAACTCCCTCAAGGACGATCTGTCTCACCTTTGCCACATACTTCTTCCACTCAGCCAACTCTTGTGCATTAGTTCAAGCTGGCTTTGAGATTTCTTTATCAATGACTTCCTTCAAGCCCTTATCTTCTAATACAACCTCCATTCTATCTTTCCATGCTATGTAATTTGAGCTACCTTCCAAGGCATATGTTTAGTCAATTTAACGTCTTAAATTGCTCTACATAAATTATCAATGTGGGTATCGTAAACTGATGAAGTGTGGTGCACCATATGTGCTTTGTTAACCTTTTTCTTACTTCATTGTTTTATAGATTTTATTTTGTTTTGGGGTTTTGTTTTTGTTGATCTCCTAAAGTGTCTAATGCAAATGGAAATCCTATTCTAAGGTCTTAAGAATACTTTTAAAGGTCAAGTATGGGTAGAGATTTCAAGACAAGGTTTATGTCCCTAATGGTAACTTCCAAAACTTAGCACTTCAAAATATCTCAAAACATGCTATTGATCAAATCAGTATTTGAACAAAAGTGTAAATGTGTAGCTACTTCAATCAAACAAAATATGAAATACTTATCATGAAACCACTGTCTCTGTTTCTTGTCTAAATATGGAAATAAAAGTTAAGCTATTGCACTCAAATAAATAAAAAACTGAAAACTAATAAAAGTAAAATCAAATCACAACATTCATATTTCAATCCCTCGCCAGTTAGCCTCACCATGGCTTTCGGAGGTAACCATCAATGAAATGAGAAATCCAATATCTAATTGCAGAAAGGTAAACTAAAATCAAATCACAACATTCATATTTTGATCCCTCGCCAGTTAGTCTCACTATGGCTTTCGGAGGTAACCGTCAATGAAATGAGCAATCCAATATCTAATTACATAAAAGTAAACTAAAATAAAATCACAACATTCATATTTTGATCCCTCGCCAGTTATTCTCGCTATGGCTTTCAGAGGTAACTGTCAATGAAATGAGCAATCCAATATCTAATTGCAGAAAAGTAAACCAAAATCAAATTACAACATTCATATTTTGATCCCTCGCCAGTTAGTCTCGCTATGGATTTCAGAGGTAACCTTCAATGAAATGAGTGAGTTGATATCTAAACTAACTAACAAAGAAAATGAATAAGATTGAAATCAAAACATAACGGAAATTGAAAAGCTAAAAAAAAAACAAAGTCAGCAGAGAGGAAAATCTCATGTCACTATTTGATGCAAAAAAACATGTAAATAAAAAACTAATCTACGATCAACCGGTTGGACACACTTACATGAATTAAAATTGCATGAATGGAAAATATAATCTATCAAACTTGAAAGCAATCAAATGAAATAATGAAATCAAAGAAAAATTACAAAATTATATCTACTCTACCTTACATTATAATGTGCTCCATGACATCTACTTCACATCTCCTTCCATGTTGAGAAAATCAAATCTTTATTCAAATTCTTCAAAATTACAAAGTACAACAAAGCTCTCTAAAGCTTTCCAAATCCATCTCACAAGCTAACAAGATTAAGAACTAACAAGCTAAGACTTAAGTCCAAGCTCTAAGCTAACAAATTAAGGAGAAATATCTCCTATTTATACAAAAAAATGAGAAGCCATCTCATTAATGAGAGTCCATGAATCTCTCCCTCTACCTCTAGAGTCCTAATCAAAATAGGAACTGATAATACACATGTCTTATTAGAGTTACAATACAGTTAGGAGATGTGATACATATCCTCATGATCCCATGATTCTTTCCACTCAAATTCGAATTTGGCCTTAGAGTGCCACATAAGGGTCTTCTAGAAGCCTCCTTTTGACCTACACATGTCAATAATCTGAACCCACTTGTTAGGTATAAGCATATGCACATTATTTTCTAATTTTTAAGCACAAATTCACTTAAAAGGCTTAGAATTAATAAGGATTGGAAAAACATAAATGTGGCCCAATGATAATGAAAGTGGGATGAATGTGGTGACGTAGTAGTGAAATGGAGGTAATATAATGGACATAGTAGTGAAAGTGTAATGGAAATGAATGACATTTTCAAGACTCAACATACCCCCCAACTGAAGCTATTGCATGTCCTCATGCAATATATATTACATTAACTCTTTTGATCCTTGAACTTTGGCTTAACTTTGCATGATATCATTTGATAACTTCATATTTTTGTAAAGTGATTTACTTGAATTGCAACATGGTTGGTTCTTGTGTTACAACCAATTTTTTGTTGTTGCATTCTATTTTGATCTTTGAACTTTGCATAATGGTATTTTGATTATTGTTGCAAAGTATATCTTTATTGGAGTGCATGATGGTTGGTTCTTGTGTGACAACCATGATTTTGTTTGTACCCAATTTATCCTTTAAGCACTTTTTCACAAGCCATTGTATGCTTAAAATAACAATGTAATAATTTATATATGTTGGAAGTATGTGGGCTCCTGAATATGATATGGACATGGAAAAATATGAAAATGAATGTATTCCCCCCCCCCTCTCCCCCCCAACTGATGGTATTGGCAATTTTATGAAATGAGGAAGAGAAATGTTTTTCCAACAATTATCATTCTAGCTTTTTATGGAATTATATGGTCAAAAGCTAGAAAATGACATACCTTCACTTACCCTTTGGAATGGATGAGTTGTATGTGTGGTGGCTGAAAAATTCTCATGATATTCTTCTTCGAGTGGCTAAACAATAAGAGTCATGGATAAAGAGATAAGATGACCTTTTATTTCTTCTACTAAAACTTGTTAAATCTGCTCCAAAATGCTGAAAATAATAGTCTTCATGTCTTCAAAACTCGTTGGCACAATTCCTACTATGCGAAAAGATGTTCTGATGTCGAACATAGTAAGAAATTGTTGGCTTAGTGGCCATTAATGGATGCCACTAGTCAACATGAGAACTCTCACCATCGATGACAATGAGAATCAAGACGCCCAAACACATCTTGCTAGGTACGAATGAAATTGTTGATGTCGAATCACCTAGAAGATATGATGAACAAGGGACATTAATGTATTCCCATTGTTTGTCAGCATGAGGACTTGCCATTAAGGCATGCAAGCGTCAAGGTGTTTTTACAAAGAACTTAGACTCAAAGGACTATGGACTCAATAATTTTCATTGAAGCAGGGCTTATTTGCGGAATGAAAATGACAGGAAATAGAAGATGAAAATGGAAGATCGTAATGGAGAATATAAATTGCAATGGACAATAAGAATGTGAATGAGTCTCTTGCTTTTATTTGTGGGTTATGAATAGACAAAAAGAGATGGAAAGTGTATGTGAATGTAAATGGAAAGTATGGAGGAAAATGAGATGAATGGTTTATTATGAAGTATGGATATGATGGAGACAATAGTATCTGAATGTTTTTCAAGTGCTTGGACCTGATTTTGCATTAGCATATTTCCTCTTTGTTGATGATCATCCTCTTATGAAACAAACTGGTCTCTTAGAGAGACATCATTCTCTTGTAGTCATTTGTCCTTCCTCTTGGAACCTGCAAAAAAACTAATACTTCTTCTGCAATGGAATGTAATATTATCAAAGGAGAGAGGTGATAAATCTCTCTAGTTATGATAATTACACACAAAACTAAGAATTTGTATTAATGAAACATGTTCTTAAAGGAAAAATCAAAAGAATTTATACCTGCTTTGTAATTGGTGCCCCAAGTTGAATGTTGCTTCTTTTTAGCAATTTATTTCATTATTTGCCATTTCAAACTCTAATGATGGATTTCTCATTGTATAGATCTCGTTGAGATCTTCCCAATGGTACTTAAATCATCAAAATATGATTTCGTATGAAAAAGTTAGGCTGATTTGAACAATGAGGCTTTTTTTTAATCCGCAGAAGTGGACTTCAGCTACAGAATGTGCACGGTTTCTGTAGCTACAAATGTTGAATACAAAGTTAGACATTCACCTTTCATCATCAGTTCAAAATTAATCAATACCTTCAAAAAAGTGAGCAAATAACTTATTCATTTCATTGATTCAAAATTATTATTTTTTTCTTGACATGCAACGACTTAGTGTGGCGACTTAGTGTGGCGACTTAGTGATAACACACAACTTGACTTCTCTTTGACCAGGGTCTTTTTCATTGAATTAGATTAGATGAATAAGACACCATCCATGTACTGACATTTCCCCAGCTACCCATGTGGCTTTTTTTTCTTGATGACACCTGCAACCTAGAGTTTAACAAAAACAGTTGCAGAAAGTTGAACCAGCTGCTGAAAGTTGAATCAGCTATGGAAAGTGGTTGTAATAGTCAACCATCAGTTTTACACATATTTTGGATACTTGTGTTGTGCATATATTTTTATCTCTTTTGCACTTTCCTGTGGAGTTTCTGCAACCTTAAAAGTAAGTGATTCATCTTTAAAAAGGAGATTTTTAGTTGAAACAAAACCAACCAAAATGATATTGATCCCTTCTCTAACTGAAAATGCCAGTGTTACTAGACAATAAGCCCCTGGCTTCCCATACAAACAGTAGATAAATTCTGATAAATAATCAAGGATACCAAGGTCATGCTTGATAATAACATCACTGTCTGGCTTAAGCAAGGACTGGACTATTTGTGCAGCTTCATGCTACAACATTACGTTGTTTTGAATCCATGTATGAAATTGCAACTCTCTGCAATTCTCTATCAGAAAGATTTACTACATTAATTGTTCAATCTGAAGTGGTTTCATGACATCAGATGTGAATTGAGAGTGCGTATATGAATCACAGATTTTTTTATTATTTTTTTTTAACTGTGCTGATAGATTTTATATCATCACATGCCTTTTGATATTCATATAATACAAATCCATTGAACACAGATTTAGGTTGTTTGCGTTTGACATTTATAGTTTATACCATCAGCCAAAAGAAAGTCAAGGTATTGAAGTCTTCCTATCCCATGACCACTGATCAAATTTAACCTCCACAAATCTCAAACATATTTTAGTTTCGAGATGCTCACATTTCAAAATCGTCAATAGAAACCTACCCGTGTGGTTTCTAAGGCATATGACAGTCCTACTATGAAGAATATGCATGCACTCAGAGTGCAGACAAGGAAAAATATTGTGAAGACACAACAAAAGCTAAAATTCAATGAAGCTGAAATGCCTTAACCAATCATCTAAACTTGAGAGAAGCTCAAATAGGATGGATAGGGAAGCGTATATTTTTTTTTATGTCCCGAACGATCTCACTATCATACTGACTCTTTCAGCAAAAGAACATATGCATCGTCCACATATGCAGCGTCCATTTGTGAGGTGATTCTCTTTCCTGGTACATGGAAAGGATTTGACACAGCGTCAACATATGCAGCATGCAACTGTCTGAAAAAAAAAAACTATCCACGGATTAGATAGACCACGAAATCCACCTTAGGATCCTTAACAGTGACTTTGAATACATTGCCATGTTGAATAATTTTCCACATCTTATTAATCGGCTGTGAAGAGCTGTATACAACTGGTTCATGTAATGGAGTTAAACAGAGTCATATTCAATTGAGATTGGTTGTTAACAGGTCTTAATGAGTTACAAACGGGTGGCATTAAGGGCAAAAGAAGTGGTAGATTAAGTGGCAGCACATAATCAAATTAGAATTCCCCTTTCTCAAGTACGCTGAATTAAATCACAGCCTGTTCATTAATTAAAATTCTGTTTTTTTTACGCGGTAGGAAAAAATGTGCTCCAAAGAACCGAGGATATCTCTCAAATCGCCATGAATTTTTAAAAACCATTTCTAGGTTATCTAACTAACCCTACTGGTGAAAAAACCCATGTTTTCGTTTTTTTAGATTCATCTATGTTTGGCCAAATTGTCCTCTCAAAGTTTGACGTTTTTCTCTATTTACGTTTTTCCTGAGTTAATGTCTTTTATTGTTCTTCAGTTTATGAATTGTTGTGGCAAATGCGTTTGCAATATCTACAGTAAACTAGTGGCAGTGAGTGAAGATTTTCTATAGTAAATATCCCATGTTTTCGTAGAAACAAGCTAAGTCTGAGCTATGGGTAGTTTTGCAATTTTTAGTATAGAGAATAGTTGCTTCATCGATGACATAAACAACTATTGTAGCATAAGATGGTTTGGTTTTTGGCTTGACTGGTTTTCCTTCCCTTCCTCCGGTACAACATCACTTCAAACAGAGGTGCATTCTCAGAATAATTTGATCAAGGAATTGTAAATCAATTAACCCCAAATTCTATCATAAACCTGAGAAGTTCTTGGTTGATGAATCTGAGTTTGTCAAAAATATAATTTGTTGATTCAAATGTGCTTTCCCCTTATTTTAAAGCCAAAATGAAGACAATGTCTACAAGTAGGGCAGGAAGGGTTAGAATGAATCCATTTGTCTACGCATTCTATGTGGAAGCCGTGGTTGCAATTCAGCCACATCGATAATAGATAATGAATTCTGCCAAATAGATAATGCATTCTATTCCAAGCTATGGCATAATTATTTGAGTTGATCTTAGTTAACTCCATAGATCTGCGGGTTTTTTTTTTTAATGCTTTTGTAGGTTCGTTTTAAGGTCAAAACTTGAACAGGGATGCAGATTTTCTTGTTGAAGCCACAGCGAAAGCTGGGATTCAAGATAGCCATCGATTTTTTTTCTTCTTTTTTTTTCTCTGAAATTATAAATTTTTATAAAAAAGGATTAATGATTTTCAATTTCAGGCAGCAAAGACTTCAAGGAAAACATGCTAAAAGCAAGACTTTGACTGAGATCTTAGCTGATTTTTTTATCAATCTGGGCTGGGTGACTAGGATAGGATCCATGTTAGGACAATTCTAGAGATGCCCAGTGGTCGGTTTCTTCATTGGACGCCTGTAACCTGCTAAACCTTGAAATCAGCCGTGGAATCCTCAACTAGTTGTGGAATGAGGCTACATTCCGCAGCTATGTTGCAAAACCTTATTAAAATAGAATACAATGTTTTAAAGACCACTACAAACCATAACCAGTCAATCTTGGACAGTTGAACCTATCAAAGCAGTTGGGTTTCATTTTTTTTTAATCATTTGAAATGATGAAGTTTATTTTGTCTTCTTTTTTTCCTTTTTCTTTTTTTAACATAATAATTCTTTTTGTGATCCTCCAGATCACACAAAGTGCAGGAGGAGAGCATACTCTAGAATTATTAATTTTTTTATAACAATCATTTTTCTGATCCTCCAGATCACACAAAGTGAAGGAGGAGAGCGTACTCAAGAATTATTTTTTTTTTAGATGTAAGAAATAAGGTCTCCTAATTACACTTCCCCAGCAACGGCGCAAAAAATGTCTAGTCAATTTAACGTATTAAATTGCTCTACATAAATTATCAATCCGGGTATCGTAAACTGATGAAGTGTGGTGCACCATATGTGCTTAGTTAACCTTTTTCTTAATTCGTTGTTTTATAGATTTTATTTTGTTTTGCGGTTTTGTTTTTGTTGATCTCCTAAAGTGTCTAATGCAAATGGAAATCCTATTCTAAGGTCTTAAGAATACTTTTAAAGGTCAAGTATGGGTAGATATTTCAAGACAAGGTTTATGTCCCTAATGGTAACTTCCAAAATGTAGCACTTCAAAAGATATCAAAACATGCTATTGATCAAACCAAAACTTGAACAAAAGTGTAAATGTGCAGCTACTTCAATCAAACAAAACATGAAATACTGATCATGAAATCACTGTCTCTGCTTCTCGTCTAAATACGGAAATAAAAGTTAAGCTATTGCACTCAAACAAATCAAAAACTACAAACTAATAAAAGTAAAATCAAATCACAAAATTCATATTTCTATCGCTCACCAGTTAGTCTCGCTATGGCTTTCGGAGGTAACCGTCAATGAAATGAGCAATCCAATATCTAATTGCAGAAAGTAAACTAAAATAAAATCATAACATTCATATTTCCATCCCTCGCCAGCTAGTCTCGCTGTGGCTTTCGGAGGTAACCATAAATGAAATGAGTGAGTTGATATCTAAACTAACTAACAAAGAAAATGAATAAGACTAAAATCAAAACATAACTGAAATTGAAAAGCTAAAAAAAGCCAAAGTCAGTAGAGAGGCAAATCTCATGTCACTATTTGATGCAAAAAAACATATAAAGAAAAAACTAATCTATGATCAACCGGTTGAACACACTTACATGAATTAAAATTGCATGAATGGAAGATCTAATCTATCAAACTTCAAAGCAATCAAATGACATAATGAAATCAAAGAAAAATTACAAAATGAAATCTACTCTACCTTACATTCTAATGTGCTC
This sequence comes from Pinus taeda, assembly GCA_000404065.3. Lineage (NCBI taxonomy): Eukaryota > Viridiplantae > Streptophyta > Pinopsida > Pinales > Pinaceae > Pinus > Pinus taeda. Next base: position 39,524 of record APFE031336500.1, on the reverse strand, counting down.
CATGGCATCTACTTCACATCTCCTTCCATGTTGAGAACATCAAAGCTTTATTCAAATTATTCAAAATTACAAAGTACAACAAAGCTCTCTAAAGCTTTCCAAAGCCATCTCACAAGCTAACAAGCTTAATAACTAACAAGCTAAGACTTAAGAACTCCAATCTCTAAGCTAACAAATGAAGGAGAAAGATATCCTATTTATACAAAAATATGAGAAGCCATCTCATTAATGAGAGTCCATGAATCTCTCCCTTTACCTCTAGAGTCCTAATCAAAATAGGAATTGATAAGACACATGTCTTATTAGAGTTACAATACAATTAGGAGATGTGACACATATTCTCATGATCCCATGATTCTTTCCACTCAAATTCGAATTTGGCCTTAGAGTGCCACATAAGGGTCTTCTAGAAGCCTCCTTTTGACCTACACATCTCAAAAATCTGAACCCACTTGCTAGGTATAAGCATATGCACATTATTTTCTAATTTTTAACCACAAATTCACTTAAAAGACTTAGAATTAATAAAGATTGGAAAAACATAAATTTGGCCCAATGATAGTAATGGAAATGAATTACATTTTCAAGAATCAACAGCATACTCGAGTCTCAAGCCATAATATGCCATTGGCCAACCTTAAAGTATGATATGAATTGGATTTGCACTTGCAACCCTAAACTTCAAACTTCGAATTCTCTTCTTAGTATACTATTCACAGCTCTGATACCATGCAGAAAATTTGATGGTAGGTTCACCCGATAATGCAATATAAATCAAATCATAATACTATAACCTACTTCTACTATCAATTTGCGGAAGCTTAAATATTGAGCTGAACAATATAACTAGAAGAAAAAGAATCAATGGCACAATACACATGAAAATACTTTGGGGAAAGCCTTTGCTAAAAAACCCACACTATAGTATTATCATACATAGTGGAGATACATAAGAATTATACAAAGCCTTAGCTCTCACAGCTAGCTAGCTTTCAATACAATCTTCACAGATGCTCACAGGAAATCTTGGCTTCTTTCTAGCATTCCTCTCTGCCCTCCAAGCTCCTATTTCCTTGCGTTGTTCCTTGAGGATGATTCCTAGTTACCAAGTGGAAAACCCTCTTCCAAACTATGCAATCCTCAAGGATTTATCCTTGACTGCATGCATGAATTTTCTCCATGAGAAAACACGCACAACTAATTGTACACTGTCCTTGAACATTAATCTCAACTGGGTCTTTCTCAGAATAGACATGTATGAGTTTCTGATGGGGGAATATTTATTTAACTAGAGTAGCACTAGTTGAGTGCATTAAGACATCAACTGATTGTTAACTCACTATTAGTTCCTCAAAAAGTTTGGAACTAATTTAACTAGAGTTAACTTAGTAAACTGATTTAACTAATTACAACTCAAATATAACTTAATATTATCTCCTTAATTTAACGGATACCTCTTGCATCACTTCAGAAAGACTTCTAACTTGTTTGCCCAACTAATTAATTTAAAATAAATTAACTAATTATTTCCAAGTAGTTGTTAAGACTAAATTCGATTTTAATTCACAATTTAATTCAAGGACAAATTAAATTGGAATATTCTTGTTTCCATATTTCAACAAATTTCTTACATAATTTTTAACTTAGGGTTGTTACAGACCCCTCCACCTTAGTGGAACATCATCCTCAGTGTTATATGACACCTAAAGCTAGCAAAACCACTAGAAACCAAACCATACTTCCCATGGATCTTTATAACTTAGCTCGATGTAGTATTTACAATGAACAACCTACTAAAAATAAAAACCATCATACCAAACATGAAAACATAACAAACATACAGGTTATTGGATATTTATAACATAAGTCATTGTGGTATTTACAATAAAAACCATACATAAATATGTATATATACCAAAATCCTTTGCCTCAAACGACAAATAATGAAGGATACATAGCTTGCATCCGATCAACCATCTCCCCTATAGCTTCTTTGGCTAAAAAAGTTCCATTGCAGGTTAACTTTCTTGATTCCTTGGTTCCCGAGCATGAGTTTTTTTTGCTGCAAAATGCACTGAGGTTCCAGCTAGAATTCTCCTTCAGGATCAACCTCTAATATAAAACAGTCAAGCACATGATCAACATCCTTTACATATCATTTAAGAAATGAAACGTGGAAAACATCATGGACTTTCGCTTCAGAGGAAGTGCAAGTCTATAGGCCATTGGTTCAATCCTCTCAAGCATCTCGAAAGGCCTGCAATAATAATGTGCCAACTTCGCACATGACCCAATCTAGTGTTGATTTGCATAACTCCTTTCTATGATATGTTGCCTTTAGATTCCTCTTGATAACCTACATTTATGTTCCATATCTTCCAACATGTCTAGTCTAACCAGTACCATGTTCATTGGATCACTCCAGTTGATGGGAGTATGAAAACTTTGCCCAAAAAGTGCCTCAAAGAGACTCATCCTCAGTGACTCTTGATACCCATTATTGTAAGAAAACTCAACTAGTAGAAGATACTCCCAGTAGTACAAAATGGCTAACTAATTACTAAAAAAAAAAAAAATGCATATAAACGACCAGTTTTTAGTCAGTGACCAATAGTAGCTAATTTATAGTGTCTTATCACACAACCAACTTTTAGTCATTTTTAGATTAGTCATTAATTGGTTTCCTAAATTTTACTATGTAGTAGTTTATTTACTCATAAATTTGGTCAATATTTTTTCATTGGTTTCGTCATTAATTGTCGCAATTAATGACCAAATATACCACAAAATATATTACCATATGAATCCTCAAGAAAACCAAATAATGACCAAAGAAATATGACCAAAATATTGGTTGTGTTATAAGATACTGTAAATTAGCTACTAATAGTCATATATATGCAAATTTTAGTCATCATTTAAATCCAATTAATGACCAAATAAATATGACTAAGTTTTAGTCGCGTTACAAGTTATTGTAAATTAGCCACTAATAGTCATATATATGCAAAATTTAGTCATCATTTTAATTAAAAAATTATCATTTGCAATAGTCATTTATCGTTTTTTGGTATTTTCATATTCATTATATAAACGACTGATTTAGGAGTTTCTATTCATTTCATTTAATTTCATTCATAATCATTATAGACGAGTAATTTAGTCAAATATTCATTTTATTTGTGTTCATCATTAATTAATATAAACTACTGATTTAGTAGTTTAGATTGATTTTATGTGTTCATTATTAATCAACATAAATTAATTAGTATGACTTTGCAACTAAATTTTTAAAAAATGCCTTACAATGTGCATGTTTATCTAATATGATCACGCAAAGTTACATATGTTAATTACAAGGCTAAATAATATCAAGTGCAAATAAAAGTAATTTTGACCATATAAATTTTATTATATAAAATATAAAGTATTACAATATGAGTTTCCAACTTAATATCAGTTGGACTACAATTTACACATGAAATATTGTTTCATCATTTGAAAACTTTATCACTATGTTGCTCAAGCATTGCAAGTGAATTCACCAACTTTGAAGGCTTGACCATCAGTCTCTATGAGTGTGTCTTATCCAAGATTTTGGCTCTAAGGGTATAAGTAGACATATTCTCTTCTCTCTCTCATTTTTCATTTGTCGCTCCAGTGTTATTGTTCTCCTCTTTCTTCAATTATTGCTTCTTACCATCAATATTGATTTCCTCTCTTGAAAATGAAAGAAGATACAATGCAGAGTATAAGAAAAGAAAGACAATAAATACTTGAATATAAAATAAAGTAGACTATAAAATATTTATACAACATGTACCTTAGCATTCGTTAGTGGCCACTATGCCACTAGATGACTTGTATAAACAAAGCAAATAAAATGTCACCATAGAAAATAACACCTTAGGAACTTAGTATTCAACTTTCAGCAAAACCTTAGGTACAGTCATACAAACTAAGTTAAATTTTAAAAATATCAAGAAATAGATAACTTGTGAAAACAAATGGAAAAAAAAAATATCAGTGTAAAAAATATCCTTATTGTTTGTTATAAAAGAGTCATGTTCCTTAAATTTGGATATTCTTTTGCCCACAGTAAAATTTCCTCGCTATTATGACCTATCTTTTTAGGATCATGAGATTGATCCAACATCATATTAGATTGTGGAGACAAAATGATTGAACTTTCCCAGATGAGTACCTCACTTACTTGAATGAAGGTGCTAGTTGTGAGTAGTATCAAAACCTTAGGGAAGCAAAACATTGAGGCCTACGAAAAATATATCACCACTTTTCCACTAAAAGAAAAAAATTCAATACCACAATGGCCTTTGGGAGCACATTTTGTTGGATGGATATCACATTTTGAAATATGATTTTCTAATACAATGAGAAGTGTACATATATTGTCACAATGCCCCTCATAGTTATACCCTATAGTTGTGTCCTATAATATTAATCATATTACACTAATTAATCATAAATTATGACTATCATATAATTATTGATTTGAATAATTAGTCTGAAATTATGTTTTTAGTATTTCTGTATACATGAAAATATTCAGAGAAAAAAGGTCTTTTTGTGACTAGTTAATTTCGAGTGAATCTAAATACATAAGAAATTATGGTGCCTCAGTGTTTCTCTAGTGGTTATCTGCTCATTGTACCAATTTCTCCCATGTCCTCTACTACTTTTGGTGAATTCCTATTTGATGATGTCCAATGCCAATGCAATGGACATTTATCATCGATGTTTTCTTAGCCAAAGGGAATCTCCAAAAGTAACAACCAAAAAGTAGCCTCAAATATATTATTGGGGGCCAAAATGCAATAATATTATGACAAACCAAGAAACATTGCATGCTAATCATCTTCCCTTTAATATTGATTAATATTTTCATTGCATGATCATGTAATACTAAAGGGCAAAGTAGGGACATTTAAAGTTAGTCATTTGTTAATATCACCTTTGAGAGTACTTAGTAGTAAATACTTCCTATTACACAAATAGTAGATCATCAACTTCAAGGATAGCAATACAAACACAACAAAAATGAAATTAAAAGAAATGCTAGGAAGTCAAATGCTACTAATATTGAGTCAATAAAATACCAATCCCTTCACATTAGCAAGGAATTCTTAGGCACTAAAATAGAAAATCCTTCCATTGCATCATTTTCACCTTTTCTTCAATTTCTTTAATTGAGAACATAACTTTCATAAGAAAAAAATTCATTGAAAAAAGTCTCAAAATCCTAACAAATGCTCGAGTGATTGTCATATCAATTAAACATAAAGGCAATCATTCGATATGCTTTTAACTTGTTGAATATATTAAAGAATAACAAGCTTTCTCATCCCTCACTCCTAATCAAATTGTAATATGTGGGTTCCAATCAAGTAATCAATTTCCGTGTAAGATAGTTAAGAGATGACTTTGGAGAAGGACTTCTAGAAGCAATGGGATAGTAGAAATGTAATTAAGTATGAGGAAAATGAAGCACTTTAGCGGGTTCTCTAAAATATTTGAACGCAACTAAAAATTATATTACACTCCCTTCACACATTTTAAAATAGAAGCCATTCAGTTGCATCTCATTTATTTTCCACCTTTTTGTAATATGTAATTCTTTGAGAAAGAATAGAGCATTCATATATATTACCATGAAAAAGGACTCTTCATATTCCTAATAGGTTGGGCTCTAACAAATAAACAATTTCATGTAATGAATAAATATTACATGGTAGATTTCAGTGATTAAAATTAAAACTTTATTCTTAATCTCATTACAACAAAAATAATTTTAACGATAGCTAGTTGAGATCTAGCAAATCAAGAATTTCATGTAGTAAAGTAAATTTACATGGTAGATCCCAATTATTTGCAATGACAACTTTATTCTTCATCTTATTACAACATAGATAAACTCAAGAGTACATACATATTTCCTTATCTGAGACAAACTTTGGACACATATGATATTTCATAGAAATATAATGATATGATTTACCTATAGGACATGACAAAGCTATCTACATCTAGCACCTGTCACTACACAATAGTGTTATTGAGACACAATCTCATGGAATGAGAATCGTGTAGATAGATAGCGTTACAAAGAAACCTTGCAACACCTATAACACTACCTTCAAGCTTCAAATTCATCATCTAATTTATTTTGGTTAGCAAATTCTTGTGGGATTTCATTAAATACAACTTGACAAAAGAATTTATGATAGTTGTCATTGCCTTCTCTGAATCTATCACCCTCTGGAAATAGAATAACCGATATTCCCTAATTTTTGAGGTACTTGTTTCATGTCCAACATGGGCTATTAGGTTCTTCATATGGAAAAGGTTGCAAATATTAGATGTATAATGGAAACAAGCATGCAATTCAAGGTTTCTTCTAAAGTCTCTTGGGTGAATTATAAAACACAATCTACTTAAAACATGATATATGGTAGCAACGAAAACCTACCCATGGTCCCACTTAAGAATTCAAAATGTTGCAAATAGGAGATGCCTTAAATAATATCAACTATTTAATTTCATAATCACACTAGAATAGTCAAATATTTAAAATGTTGGAAAGCGTGAAAAAAATGGAGTTCGAATATTATAGTTACGTCACGGTAGATATAGCTATGCAAAATGTAACTTCTATAGGTACATGAAGCGTAACTTCTATATAAGGAAAGGAGTTGGAAGTTGGAATATTATAGTTACGTAAAGGTAGCTACATGAAATGTAACTCGTATATAACATTCTAAATATCATTTTTCAGTCATTTAAGAGGCTAACGTCTTTTATCTTCGGTTAATAACTTAATACTCCACCAAAAATAACATTGAATATTACTGATATTTTATTTGAAGTTATACAATTAACATATGCACAATAAGATACAATATGCATGAGTTATCAGTAATATTAGGTTTACATGTTATATCAAGACAAGCTTATATAGCCTTTAAAATTATGAGCCATCCTTATCATATCTTATATTTAATGATGGATATAGCTTTTAAAAGCATCAACCTTCTTCATTATTTTATGTATGATGAATTTAAATGGAAATTCTCATAATTTTAGTTAATATTGTCTTGTACAAATGGAAATAAGATGATGTTGGGGGTGATGTTTCTAGTGTTTCTCAAACTTGTTTAAATTACCTAAATTTAGAATATTTAATATAAATAGGGATGGTGTTTCTAGTGATTTTAAAACTTATTTTAATTACCTAAATTTAGCCTATTTAAAGTAAATAGTTGCACTCACCATCTTATCTTCACGTCAATAAATTTGCTTGAGGGCATATTCATGACATCCACCATCTCTAAAAATTATGAAATATTAGTAGTATCCTGCTCTAAATAGACAATGTTGGCATAGAATCTTTTATTGTGTTTTTTACTCTGTATCACAAATTTATTGATATTTTATGATTCTTGGTTTCGATTTCCATGCTAATTCTGCATTCGTCATGCCTACTAGGATTTTTAGTTGTGCACACATCATATTTCTCACTTCTAATTGTATCAAAAATAGAGTGTATGCACAATGACATATAGTGACATGTGGGTGTCTATTTTTCTCAATGAAATGCTTGATCTTTTAACCCATTCCAATCTTACCACAATGAAATTAAGAGAGAGAAGGGCACAAGAAGGACTATCAATAAATGAAATTAGAGACTTCATAATGCAACTCAAATTGTACCTGAATGTAACAATAGGTATTTGTAGATTCTTGGTCACTGATGAGCATCAAATCACATTGTGAAAAATTTATTGCATTATGAGAATTTGGTTGCACCTGCACTAATCCTCTATAGTAGTTCCTTGACTTGCCTATAGATATAATTCTAGAAGCAATCCTACTCCTGCACCTCTTCCCTATGTGGATCATCTTTCTCCCCCTTATTGTAGCAACTAAAACCACCCTCCACAATTTTGCCTTAGCCTGTTTTGGAATCTCCTTACCAACCTTACACAACACCTTTTCTTGCTTTGTCAAGCACTCAAGATTCAGTGCTTTCCTCGCACAAAGGCAGCCTATCGAACACAGTCGATCCATTCCCCTCACACGCTACTTACCCAAACTTGGTCTAGTTCCAGGCCGAGCAACTTCCCCTTGAAAATTGTGTGTTCCTGGAGGGAAACCAACCTTTCCTTCTAGAAATTACATAATCCTCTCTAATAGCCTGTTGGTCTTCTAAATTGCATAATCATGCCAACCAACCCTCCCAGTAGGAATTGCGCAATTTTTCCCACCAACAGGTAGTTCAGCACAGGATTTGTCCAAATCTGGGCAGCAGTCAGCTGCTAGGCCCAGAAATTGTGCAATCCCCTTGGGCACTCAACCCAACTTACAGTCAGGAATGCGAATTGTTTTTGAAGCAATTGAGCATTGGCATGCATGGACAGTCTAGTTGACCAGTTCCACCAAGGACCGAGGAAACTTGACTTGCATACATGCATGAATTGATATTCTCTAAATAGAAAGAGGCAACATGAAAAAGGTATCCCATGATTCAAGGAGCTATTTTTAGTGGCCGAGGGTTACATGCAAAGTTGTTTTAGAAGTTTCCCTCCAAGTGTTGCTTTTTCTAGATTTGTGGCATGCACGTCTTGAGACCAAAATTATTTATTCGACACATTAGAGCTCATTTATTCACATCTATCTTGGAGCTCTGAAATTCCACAGCACATCCAAGACTCTTCGACACATCCGTCTCAACTATTCATGGGTAAGTGGCTTCAACTTCTCTTTTTCAACATTTCTGTCGCTTTTTGTGTATTCACGTGTGTGCGTGTTGTTTGCTTGATTTCTTTGAATGCCTATTTTCATTTACATATATTCTAGCTTGTCCTAGATCTCTTTTGATTTTTGTTTCTATCTCACCATTGTCACATGCATGAAACTATTTTGCATGGAAATTCACCCAACCGGCGAACAACCTCACCCACATGCATGTTGATCTGTTTTCCCAATCTTCCATTCATGTTTCACATGCACTATTTATCACTTCTACTATAACTTATTGTTGCCATGCATTTCATCGACTTACTTTCTTTCAATTGCCTGTCGTCGAGTTGGGCCAACCTTGACCGGGTCTCTGCATTCACGAAGGTTACATTGCACAATCTAGAGAAGGAAGGCTCACCTTCCTCTCTTGATTTGCGCATTTTTTCCTGACTCTAACCTCCTAGACTAAATTGCACATTTTTGGACGTCAGTGGTTGCTTGGCCCAAAAATTTACGCAAAACTGTCTCAGGGCCCACAGTCTTTCCCAGCTGGAATCACGCATTGCGTAATCCCAGTAACCAACTACTCAACTAAATTGTGAATTTTGTATATCCAACAGTCATTTCAACCTCCCAGCTAGTCCAAACTACGTCTTGTGTAGTTCTGGCAGCCAGTCACTCAGCCTCTCAATGAAATTTGCACAATCTTGCTCATTAGTTCCTTGGGGATGTGTTGTGACCTTCCCTAGATTTGCTTTGTTTTCACTAAAATATTTCTTTCCGTGCATGCTTCTTGTTTCTAGATCTTTCAGGTCTTCATCTATCTCAATGGCTTCCAAGAGAATAGGATCCTAGGACACTAACGGTGTTGCAGTTGGAACAACAGGTGAACAAGTGTCCTTTGGCATGTCTATCTACAAAGATACGAAGTTGTATCTAGACAATGACATCAAATTGAAGTGGAAATAGGTGAATAAAACATTCACATGTACTTTTGGGGAAGACCTTGAAGACTGTCAGGTGTGCATGAACATTTATAAGTTTGCTCTGTATCAGATTGCATGTAGATACCTCGCGTTCCCATGTGCAGACATAATTCACTGGATCGTCTCTCACACTAACCCCGAGACGATGACCTTGAGAAGTGTCAATGGGACGAAGCTTGCAGCCTTCTAGGCATGAGACTACAATGATATGTACCAGATGAATGAACCCATAATTGTCATGACCCCTCCATTTAGCTTTCCCAATAGCAGAGGCCACTCTAGAGATATTTTGAAGGATTGGGTAAAGGAGCCAGCTCATTTCAATATGTCCCCTAATTGGATCTATAAGAAGAAGTTATTGAGGAAGGCATGCCAATACTTGGTCATGTTGGCATTATGGCACAGGTTTGGAGCTATGGCACAGGTGTTGTCCTTGATGGCAACCTTCTTTCGTAACAAATCTCAGTTCAGACACTCAGAAGGTAGAAAAAGACATATACGCAGGTTCATCTAGACGAAGGCGCGTATACACGCGGGTTATACTTTACAAAAGCGCGTATATGTTGGTGATCATTCTTTTGGTCCATGGTAGTTAGATCTTGGAACTT